>QMIH01001554.1:0-24291 GCA_003987875.1 Clarias batrachus | reverse complement strand
TAAGCAAAGTAAATGTTAACACAGTGAGCCTTTAGATTTTATCCTGTGTAATTAAAAAGYCTACGCGTGTACACTGTAAACCCCTATGCTCAAAGTAATTAAACACATTGAATACTGTTGACCTAAATAATTGAATATATATGGTGGTATYAAAAAAGTTTGAGATTTACACATAACAGATCTGGTCGCTTTCGCCATACACTCCTTTCTTAGATGCCTTAAAACCTGTCAGTATAATTTGCTAATGATGGTGTGGCCCCTAGGGACGAATTCTTGATGCACAATGCTGTGAATGTCAAAAAAGATGTTGAGCATGCACTGGGTCAAGCTGCGGACCTTTTTCCGACCTTTTCCAGTCATGGAGATGATGGGCTCTTACACCATGAAGACTTTTGCTTCGTCTCAGGGTGATACTCACAAGTTTTGTCACCAGTAATGATGCGCGACATGATTGTTGGTGTGGACAGGTCATTCATAGCAAGCTGATGGAGTTCTTGGCAGATTTTGATACAATGTTCCTTTTTCCTCCTGGGTCAGTAGCTTTGGGACTAACTTAGCAGCAATGCGATGCATGTTCAAATCAAACATCAGAATTTCCTGGAGTGTTGCAAATAACACCCTAACAGTGGCAGTAATGTTGTGGATTGTTCTCCGACGATCATCATGCACAAGTCACTGAATGGTTTTGATATTTCCAGTGGTTGAGGTCACTGAAGGTCTTTTGATCTCTCGTCGTTTTTTGCTCTTAAAGCACATGTGCCACTCAAAACAGCATCGCCGTAAACTTGATGATGCAGAATTTCATGTTTGATCACAAATTGTGTTAATGCTTTGGCTAAATAACATTAAAAAATAGTATTTGGTGGAATAACCCCGATTTGCAATTACTGCTTTCATGCGTTTTGGAATGCTCTCCACCAGTTTTTCACATTGTTAAAAAAAGCAAACAGCTCCGCTTTGTTTAATGGTTTGTGACTATCCAACTTCCTCTTGATGACATTGAGTAAATTTCAGTAGTCTCTTAAATTGTTTCCGGAGCTRTATATACTTGTGTGTATATATATAATATATATATATATATAYTGAAGTTAGACCCAAATCTTTCTATGATATGTTGTATGTAGAAACTTTGAAAAAAAAAAAAAACAGTTGCATAACAGTCTGCATGGTGCAAAATATATTTTGTACTCCAGAAATTATGAAAAATATCAGGTAACACATTTACCTCAACATCATCAGAGTTCTAGAGGTTGAAAAGAATTACAAAAGATATAGAATGATATATATGATATATGTGAAATAATAATAAATAATTTTAACTGTTGTTTTTCCTCCTTATGCAGTTACGTCTTCATGTTCACAATGCAGTCTCTACTCTTATTGCAAAGGAGAGGGTGCAACTGCTCAGTGCGAATGCCTTCCATCTTTTAAAAAGGTTGGACGCGTCTGTGTAGGTACGATCTTTTAAGGCCACGGACTATTACATTTTGTATATTGCATGTCGGATGTGAAAACAAGTAAAAATGAGACATTTTCATTATAATACAATAAACCCTAACGTTAAGGTCATTGTGTTAGATACATTAGATGTAGAAATAAATATATAAATAATAAATATAAAAAATAGTTGGGTTTTAGTTAATCTGAAAATGTCCCTACCTATGTTTTCTTGGAAAATATTAGCATTAATCACATTTTCTCTCATTCAACATGCAGACTGAATACAATTCCTGGTGCTTTGCTAGTGGTTTTCAGCTTGTAGAGTTTGTTTTCCAAATACTGCAAGTGAATTAGTTTTGAAACCCACTAATTGCACACACCAGTATCAAAACACTGCAATTGCGACTTAGTTTTTAAAATGCACTCAAGACTTTGAAAGCATATAAGGCGTTAGAATGTCACTGTTTCTTTATAATCCTACAAGTGGCATATTTGACCTATTCACACATTGTTATCCCGTGTTGTAAGTGAATTATTTTCTAAGTTTGTTTTGAAATAATAATTATGGTGAATGACAGAGATACATGCTTTTTTTTTTTTCGTTTAAAGTTAAATGGTTGTGCTAATATGATAACTAGTGACTCATGATTCACAACCCTTTGAATTATACAAAGGTATAGGTTATTGTAAGCTGCAAGGAAAAAGGCCAAATAGCAAAGCCTACCTGAAGTGCACACCCAGTCAGTCGATGAGGGGATAAAATTGGCAAGAATTGTCACATGACACTATTAGAAAATGTCACCAACTGTTACATAAACAAATTCCACAGGCAGGGTTTATTATCTAAGAAGAATAAAAACAAACTTATTAAAGGATGTATTTGTTGTTACAGTAGCTCACTTTATATTAAAATGTGCAGTCATGTGTACAAGTACCTCCTCCCTTTATTCTATGTGTATAAGTGTAAAAACACAAGAAAATTTGTCTTATTGATCTCAGACCCTACAGGCTTTAATGAGCATGTTAAGTGTAATGTCTATGACAAAGTCCATGACAGCAAAATTAGAAGAAGACTGAACAAGTATGGTTTGTTTTGGAAGGTTTGCCAAAAGAAAGCATCTTCTGTCTAAAAAGAACATGGAAGCATGACTAATGCTTGTAAAGCTGCATCTGAACAAGCCATGAGACTTCTCTAACAATGTCCTTTGGGTAGATTGCCTGTTTTTACCTTAATGTCCAGTGCCATGTTTAGTGAAAACAAAACCCAGGATTTCAGCAGAAACAACCTTTCAAGCACGACTATAGAGGGATGATGATTTGGACGTGTTTTGCAGTCAAAAGACCTGGGAACATTGCAGTCATTGAGTCGACCATGAACTCCTGTGTATAGCAGAGTATTCTAGATGCAAATGTGAGGCCTATGTTCAACAGCTAAAGCTTGGTTGAGATTGGATCATGCAACAGGACAGCACACTAATAAGTCCACATTAAAAAAAAAAAAAAAAAAAAAAAAATCCAGGTTTTGGAATGGACTAGTCAAAGTCCAGTTCTCAACCCAATTGAAATACCATGGCAACAGCATAAGAGATCTATGTGAATGCCCAAAAACCTCAATGAACTGAAGCAATGTTATAAAGAAGAATGGACCAAAATTTTTGACTGATAAAGTCTTAAAGGAAAAGGTTTCTTCAAGTTATTGCTACTTAAGGTTTCTCTACAAGCTAAGAATCAGGGAGGGGGTGGTTTTGTTTTCTTTATTAAATGAATAATGGCACCATGAAAAAAGTTAAATGTTGTTTGTCAGAGGTTGTATTTGTATTACAGTACTGTTGTTGGTCTTCCAGCTGCTCCCAGTAAGGGGTCGCCACAGCAGACACTTGGTCCGCACATACAAGCTTGGCACAGGTTTTACACCGGATGCCCTTCCTCACGCAACCCTCCCATTTTACCCGGGCTTGGGACTGGCACTGTATCCAGTGGCTGGGGTTTGGGCACTGGCTGGGAATCGAACCTGTGCCTTTCGCATGGCAGGCGACTACCACTACCACTACCACCTACCACTGAGCCACCAATGCCCTATATTTGTATTACACCACTAAATACCCTAATACTAATACCCACTACGATCAGATGATTTGTATTATGTTATCACACCTTACATTAAAAAAGGGGGACTAACTTTTGCCCATGACTGTAATAACACAAATATGAAAAAGTAAAAACACAACAAGATTGTCTTCTCACAATTATCTAACTGTGCTGCCCATTGGACAGACATGCCAACTTTAATTATTAAAAATTGTTCATGACAGTGTACCTCTCCTATAAAATTTCAGGGATTTGCAGCAAGGATGTTTGTGACATAAATGCAAATTGTTCATACAAGGGCGCAGGGCAATTTCAGTGCACTTGCAAAGCTGGCTTTGAGGGAGATGGCAAATTCTGCACCCCAGTCAACTCTTGTTCTCAAAATAATGGAGGCTGTCCAACAAGCTCCACTGTTTGTGAAATTACTGGACCAGGCCAGGTAATTGTTGGGATAAAATTCATACCAATTAATTCTTTACTGTATATCATACATAATATAGATTCCTTTATTCATTTTAGTTTTGTGATAGATGTGTTTCTGTGTGTTCAGTCAAGATGTGTGTGTCAGAGTGGGATGGAAGGATCAAACCCTCGTGCTGGCTGCAGGCTGAAATCTGCCTGTAAGGATGGCACATGCCACAGGTCTGCACGATGTGAAACTGGACAAGATGGAATAGCCAGGTCTCTCTTCGCTATTGACTCTTTTCAATATATTGGTATTTTGTTAATACATACAGTTATTGACAAGGCTCWCTCTGAGAATGTACTCAATTATATCGTGCTTGGACTTTGTATGGTTACCTCAAATAACTTGTTATGCACTAAATAGAAACAACAGATAAATACAGAACTCATTTAACTGAGCTCCACAAAATATTTTTAATACATCAACTTGGCATCTGAAGTTTTTGAACAAATTCAACAAATTCTACATTGTTACCCCTTTTTATATTTTCATCTCAGATTTGATAATMCACCATGGACCCAATTTACTAAGATMCCAAATAACCAGGGTTAAGTTGTGTGTTGTCGGGCTGATGTTGTTGCCGTGGGCAGAAAGAGGCAGGTATAGGTGAAGAGGGTTTTTAAGGATCTTTTTATTCACAAAAATAAAACAAAACATGAACACAGGATCTTTAGCTAAACATAGACTGAGAACGAAACACAGGATCTTTTAGCGAAACACAGGCTTGGAGCTTTACACAAAGAGACGTGGAGGGAGAGCAGAGACAGGAGGGAGACCAGAGACAGGAAGGACTAGGGACAAGATAGCCTAGAGAGTACTGATTGAGCAGGTTAGTAGTTAATAGGATTAGTATCTAAACTGGTTATTGTCCAGGTGGATGATGACCTAATCATGTTAGTACCTAAAGGAGTTAGTATCTAACCGGGTTAGTAGCTGAATCTGCATGGGGAAACTAATACACAAGAAACTAAACACACACACAAGAGGCTAATTCATGCTAGAGGCTAAACCTACTAGAAATAAAGCCACTAGCGGCCAATCCGACTAGAGGCTAAACCTACTGGAGGCTAAGCCTACTAGCAGCTATACACTCAAGTGGCTAAACATAAAAAAWTCCAGACACTGGAAACACACAGAACCATACTTACCCCCCATTCCCCCCCCAGAACAAACAGCTATTTATAATGGATCTAATGAGCTATCTCGGTTCAGGTGAGCTCCCTCATCTTCTGACGACAAAACTTAAATTATCGGACACAGTGCCCTCTAGGGGTGGTCCCTTACAGTTCCCCCCAACCCCCACAAAACGCTCCTCCGGAGAGCTTTCGGAGAACCCTGTGCCCTCTAGGGGTGGTCCTTTACAGCTGATTAAATTAAGAGTGTAGCAGATCATTATTTTACTTAAGTTTGATAATTTAGTAATTAGTTTTATGTTTTTCGTTAACTGAAAATAATACCTATACTTTGGTTATACATTTTTCAACACACATTTGCCACTTTTGAAGCTACTTTCAAACTTAATTCAATGTTGGATTAAAAAAAATATTGACTTTCATTGACACCATTCTGTAGCAGCTTTGCAGCTATGCAAATTTACACAAAATAGCATATTCACAGCACATTCTAAAAATGCTTAGATTAAAACATTTAATATCCTAAGGCTTATATCTTTTTGTTTTGCCTGTGTTAGCTATGTTTAGTTAGGATTTGTGCTGTAGAGCTTGGTACTGTATATACAGTAGAGCTTTGTCTGTGAGAGTGTTTGGGTTATGAGTACAATGGGGTATAATGATATATACACTAGATCTTAGGTACATGTACTGTAGCTACAAATTCATTGAAGAAATTGAATTACCTTTCTAATTCTTCAAAGATTCTGATGTCAATCAGTATTTGTCCTTTTTTTTTTTTTTTTTAGGTGTGTTTGTACTCAGGGACAGATCAGCGATGGGTGGCGCTGTTATGGTGATATCTTAGAGCGGGTTTTGGAACTGGATCAGGAAGGCAGCCAAGCAGGAAAGCTCACCGGAAGCATTGCATTGTTTGGTACTATTGCTGAAATTATTCATAGATTATCTGTTCTCTCTTGAACTTATTCATGCTGCAGATATTTTAAATTAGAGATAATGTATCCAGTACACATTCATTCTTACAGAAAGAGGATGTAAGCTCATTCTGAGCAAGCATGGCCCGTTTACAGCGTTCATTCCAGTGAATACATCACAGGTGAGCATAAGTAGAAATTAATTTTAATTGCTTTTTTAATATATTTAAATTATTTACTTTTCTGAGCTGCTGTTTGTTTGTTGATTTGCTGGTTCATTAATGATGTATACATTTCCTTTTGGATTTAATTATTTAGATTAGGCTCAAAAAAATACAAAATGTTGTACATTTTTATAATAAAAATGGCCAAATTATACTGGTGAGTGCTGATTTGTTCAAATGCACAAGTGCACTAGTGTATAAATAAAAATGGCAATTTCTGAGAACCTACACACTTACAGTCCCCTGCCCCTAAAATATTGGAATGTCAAGGCCAGTTCTTTTATTATGTATTTAATTATGTATCAATTATATAAATTGATGCCATTTGGGTTTGAGATCAAAATGAGATTAATGACAATAGGCAACAGATCAGAATCTCAGAAATATTGAAACATGTTTTCCCTGTTAATTTTGGATGGTTGACAAACTACCTTGTATATTACTGTGGTTGATGACCAACCAACTTGCCTAACTTATAACAATTCTTGGGGTATTGTTATAAGCAGTGTTGGGGGACGTTACTTTTTAAAGTAACTAACTACATTATGAAATTACTGTCTTCAAAACGTAATCAGTTGCTGTGTTACTTTCTGATAAAAGTAACTAGTTAGAGTAATTTTCCATAACATGCTTCCCCTCCTTCTTTTGGGAGATGGATAAAAGAAATTCTTTTAATGTTTAAAACTAGAAAAAATCTGCTTTTCTTTAAAAGGGTCTTTAAAAACCTTTTATAAAACATGGGAACCAATGTTAAATTATATTGATACTATTGGTCTATTACATGAAGATGCAGTAGAGGATTCCCCCCCCCCTCTCTCTCTTTTTATTCTGTTTGTTTGTTTGGTTTTGTAGTTAGGGTGGGAGAAGCGAGGAATTGGGATGGGTTGGAAAGTAGAAATTTGAAATGCCTATTTTTCGTATATTTACTATGTTGTATTTTTGTTAAATGCCAATAAATATATTTGGGGAGAGTACTTTTCCATTGCAGAAAATGAAAACTCCTTTATGCTTCCTCATGCATGTTGTTTTAGTCAAGACCTTTATAATTATTCTACCATCATCACTCAGTGAAGTTTGGCCCATAACCTGTTAACCACTAATACCCCTATTTCACCTATGCGGTTTCGCGCGGTTCATCACGATTCACCGCAAGTTTTGGCACTGTGATTAAGTTTCCATCTTTCCGCGTGTCGGTCCTCGCATAGTCAAACCGCATAGGTGAGATAGGGGTATAACAGCAAGAATAACAGAGGAGGGTGGGTTATCGGCGGCGGGGATTGTAGGACGACTTTCTCTCACACACACACACACACACACACACCCACACGCACACGCACACGCACTAATGGGTTGGGATTGACTGCTGTCTGACTCATGGATTACATAAAGTGTTATAATAATAGATTATGTAACTGAGATTATGTAAATGTAACTGAGTAACTGAGTACTTAAATGGYGGACCTAACGTGTTAGATTACTTGTTACATCAAAAAAGTAATCCGAGTACTCTAACATGTTACAAAGTAATACTACAAAGTAATAAGTAATACACCCAATACTGGTTATAAGTAAGATGAAGAACTCCTGACCCAGCAAGACTGATTGCCTCCCTGCCATGCTAGCCCACACTGAGACAGTAATTTGTGCTAAAGGAGCCCCAACAAAGTATTGAGTGCATCAAAGAACATACTTTACACACTGTAAATCCGTTTCCTAGGAAATACCCTAATACTTTGAGATACTGGATTTTTTTATTTTTATTTATCCCATTTAAATTATAAGGATTGAAATATTTTACTTCTGTTTAATGAATCTACAATATGTGAGTTTCACATTTTGAATTCAATTATGAATCTCTATGTAATGGAATAATGAAAGTGTGTGTGTATGTGTTTGTAGCTATCTATGGATAAACTTTACCAGGGGAGAAAATCAGAAGCCATCTGCAAACATCACCTCATTCTCGGCCAACGTCTTTACAACGATTTGGAAGGACAAGACTTATGGACATACGGAGGAGAACCTATGAGATTTAAACCAAACAAGGTGAATTATGATTCTAAAACTACAATTTTGTTCTACATGTAATGTCTACTCACAGCTGATTTTTGCTTGTCCTTTGCAGAAGTTCATCTCAAAAAATGATCCTGATACACTGTTGACAATAATCACGAGTGACATACCTGCATCCAATGGAATTATTCATATAGTGGACAAAGTGTTTACGTTTGCTAGTGTAGATACTTCTGACAATACTGAGGTAAAATAATTATTTAAATTCCTGATGTTAAGAGTGATAAAAAGTTTACACAGTGTTCCCCTTATTTAAACTATACTTTATCAGCCAAGTCTTGTCTGGTGGTGCTAAATTGCTAAAACCATCATCTGCATGCCTCACTCAGTGCTGTGCTCTTCAGTAAATAAGAAATAAACATGATGACATTATCACACTGAAATGGATTATTTTCTAATAACAAATATTATACCACAATAATTAAAAATGCATTAAAAAATACCACAATAAATAACTTAATTGGTTATCCTTTAAAGAATGACATCAAATGTTCATTTGTTTATAAGTATGCTTAATTTTTTAAAAGCCAGTTCCTGTTAGTATTAAACAGTTGTTTCCACAGCAGCCTCACTAGTTCTTCTCCCTTGAAGATAATAAGGGAATAAAAAGCAGTTTTACCATGAAAGCACAATTACCCAGTCCAAAGGTGCTTTGCCTCTAAGTGCCACACTGGAGAAAGAATTACAAGTGCTAAATTCCCAGAGAACTACACCATATCAAAATTAATTTTAAATGTTTATCAATGTGTAGTGTCCATGCTTCTGTAGAAATTGTTGCTATAGAAATGATCATTTTTGTAACACCAAATATAGTTTTGCTGAGAAAATACAATTAAGAATATTTTTTGAGAAATGATTTCTTTCATTAATCAAGTGGTACCTCTTTTTTTTATAACTATTTTTTCTTTTCGACTGTAGTTCTCTTCAAAAACCATAGGAGACATTCTTGCAGAAGACAGCAGATTCAATCGATTTGTGTCTCTGCTAGATGTAAGAATTCTTTTCATTTTTTTCTATTAACTTATTCATATAAAATTAGTTGCATGCGTGTCTTGGTGTTTCTAACTGAACTCAAAATTTACCTTTTTTTTTTTTTTCATTTTTGTTCTAGAACTGTGGAGCTCAAATGCCTCTCCAAGATCCAGGGCCACTTACACTGTTTGTCCCAACCAACAAAGCCATAGACAGATCTAGGGACGGTAGTATTATATACATGCTAAAGGAAGTAAGTGATCAATGTGAATATATATTTTTTGAAATATTTTAGTTCCTGCCAGTTTTCATGGTAGAATGTTTTTTTACTCTGTATATATCTTTCACTCCTAAAGGCCAAGCACAAACTTCAAGAGCTTCTGAGGCACCACATATTCTCTCAGGCAGCAGTAAGACTGTTTGCATTTAATTTTTAAATGAATTATTGTATTAATTTTATTATTATTATTATTATTTTATAATTTGTCTAATAGAAAAGCTGTCACAGACAAATAATACTTTTTTATTGTGAAATGTAGACAATGTTTACTGACCCCCAGATACAATGTAGATGAGTTTAGTGTCTGACATTCTACTTCTTTAACATTGTACTAAAACTTTGAAGCTAATATAATGGACAAGTCAATGTGCCTTACTCTTTAAGGAAGTCTTATCCCTTAAATACATATCACATCAATATTTAATGTTACTGCAAGCAAGCAAACACTATTTTTCTTAAGTTTTATCTTTATTATGAGTATTGTTACTACCCCTGTTTTTTTGGCACCCCTTCTATTCTTTTCACATCACAACACTTTTCCAAATGTGGTGAGCTTGTTCAGATCCCATGCAGTGCAGGTGTAAATATTGTTGCCATATTGCTTTGTTACATTACATAAACATATATTGGTAGGTGAAAGATGTATCTTGAAGTGAAAGATATTGTTGCATCCAATGGGATCACTCATTATTGATGAACTTCTTATTCCACCATCTATTACTCCAATTATGCCACATCGGTGTGATGCAAATGTGTCCACTGTCATTATGGTATGTGGAGGAATTAAGTATAACATGGACTAGTAGATCTTTTATTCTGCATAATAAATTATCTAAACGAAATATTTACTTTTACTGTTGTTGCCATTATTTATGCTGCATATGTACATGTTTGTAGRTAAATGTGGACGAGCTGACTAGCATGACAGAGATCCAAACCATGGCGAATCAGGTTATAACGATCAACGTCACTGGCGATGTAAGTCCTTGCACATGTTTGGGGTTGTTCTTAACTAGAAATGTTTTCTTAAATAGAATGGATTCATGTAATCCTGTCAAATATCTAAGATCTTAGCTCTATATATATATTATTAGCATTGTCATGGGTCTAGCTGGTGGTACTGGCTAGACCGGCTGATGTAGTTGCCGTGGGCATGTATGGTAGGCATGAACGCAGAGGGGTGTGCAAACAGTCTTTATTTACAAAACTCAAAAACAGACAACCAAACAAAGGAACCAAAACAACAAACTCAAACTAAAACTAGAGACCAGGGGCAACAGAGACTAGAGACCAGATGGGTTAGTGGTTAGTGAGGTTAGTAGCTACATGGAATCCTGGGGACACTGGATGCTGACCTAACCAGGTTAGTGGCTAATGGGGTTAGTGGCTAACGGGGTTAGTACTGACCTAATAGGGAGGGAACTGAACACAAAAAGGCAGGGCACACATGAGGCTATATCAAACTAGCGGCTAACCTACTAGTGACCAGAACCACTAGCAGTCAATCCCACTACAGGCTAGCCTACTGGAGGCTAACCCTACTAGCGGCTAACCCTGCTAACGGCTAAGCCCTCATGTGGCTATACATACAAGGGAAGTTTTAACCAAAGAACTAAACAAGAAGACGGACACTGGGAAGACACAGAACAGTACTTACACTGTACACAGAAGGAGACACAGCCTAGCTAAACATGATCCAGGACAGCTCCATGAATCCAGTAACACAAAAAATATAAAGAAAACTAAACTAGAGCCCTCTTGAAAACAAAGGTTACAAAACAAACCAAAACATAAACTTAAAGAAACAAAAACCAAACAAAAGGAATGCCCACATGATGGTATATACAAAAACAAACAATCAAACAAACAATGCTTGACCCAGTTTCCCAGAACAAACTGCTATTTATAAGATGTTTAATGAGCCACCTCAGTTCAGGTGAGCACTCATCACCTGACTGAGGTGCCTTCTGAGAAACTGAGTCGACCAACAAAAACTACAGAGACTTAAACAGTGACCTCTAGTGGAGGTTCCTAACAAATATCTATCAATCACACATATTTTACAATTAATATGGTTATATGTAATCACATTTAAAGACCACATGCCTGACTTGTGGAAAAACAAATCTTCCACTACATGTAAATCATATGTTTACCATTTGAAAACCTCTCACCAGACTGTCAAATTAAATAATAAAAGTGATGCTTCAATACCTTACTACAATAGCACTTTAAAATTTATCCAAAATAAAATGCCTTCCAATTAGGACATACATTATCTTGAGATCATGAATGCTGCCCAAATAAATGCTTCTGCAGTGTACCATAATAAACTGAATTGAATGTTTCAGTGTATAGTAATATACTGTATAACAAATCTGGACTCTGGACTCTTGGGACAATCTTGCACACCCTTCACACCACATTGCAATTTACTCCATAGCACATGTCACTTTAAGCACAAAATCACTTTAAAGCATTCTTGCACACCCCCCTGGATGGACATCTCTATTTATATTCATTTTTCGTACTGTTCACCTAGGCTTTAATAGTACCACTTATGTATATTTTTTTATATATTACTATTTTATGCTTAGGTGAATCTACCTCTACTTTTTATTCTTGTTATATCTTTTATCTTTTGTGTAAATAATATAGTTTTATATTCTAAGGTCACGGGCAGTCGCCTAAGCATTTCACTACATATCGTACTGTGTATGAATGTGTGTGTGACAAATAAAATTTGAATTTGAATTTTGAATTTGAAATCTAACAAGCGTGGATTCCACCATCCTGATTTCTTTTCTCTTTTTTCTCTCAGGGAAGAGTGTTCCTCACTGAAAAAGGAATACCTCTTGAAGTGAAAGATATTGTTGCATCCAATGGGATCATTCATATTATTGATGGACTTCTTATTCCACCATCTATTACTCCAATTATGCCACATCGGTGTGATGCAAATGTGTCCACTGTCATTATGGTATGTGGAAGAATTAAGTATAACATGGACTGGTAGATCTTTTATTCTGCATAATAAATTATCTAAATGAAATATTTACTTTTACTGTACTGTAGTTGCCATTATAACTTGTTATTAAATACTATATTCAATATTACAATTCAAATGCTTATAAGTAAAAAAGGGTGTATTCACTTTTCTAGGTGTAAAATATATTTTAAAACATTACACAAGCTGTACTGGTGATGGTACTAAAATAGCTGCTAGATAAGATTTGGTAACAGGCTTGCTACCTTTACTTCTGAGTGTGGCTAGACTGTAAGAAATTGCAGTATAAAGAGAAGCCACGTGACACATTGACCCCTTAATATATTAATATATAAGAAATAAAAATTACTGACTACTACAGTTACTGACCCCCAAGCTACTCCTATGCTGTAGTTAGCCTGAGAGGGGATGATGCTGAATCTCCTCAGGCTCTACATTATTAATGTTATTCTTTAACAACTTGAAATTTTACATAATCTATGTATTATAATCCATTGTATTAGGTTGTATCGTTACTGCTCCACTTAAAATATTAGACACTTTAGAGTACATTGTTGAAGTGCACAAAAGTGACCATTGCAGAATAAAAAATATAAAAATGCAAACATATTAAATACATTGATACAATGCTTGACATGTGTTTTTAATTTGTTTTTGAAACTGTTTTATTCTTTGCAGAGTCCATGTCTAATGTGCAAGTACATTTCTGAGTCAAAATGTCCATCTGGGAGCGAAGAACAGGTATATTTTACATGTTACAGAACAGTAAATCTATAACAAATGCACTGTATTGCATAGAGGCATAACAGAAGCTTTTTATATATCACAGTAATTCTTACATCCTAGAAATTGAGTATTCAGTTGTATCATTGTATTTAATGCTAAAAAATGATTACTGATTAATCCAGCTGCTGGCATACTGTATGTAAACATCTTGATTTTCATGCATTTTTCTGTTGTATTAGTCTGGCCGTATGAAGCTATGTGACCCTATTCCTGATCCACGGTGGAATGATTTTACTAGGGTACAAGGCTGTGCGAAATTATGCATAACAAACAGCACGGTAAAAAAACACTTCCGTATTTCAACCAAATTTAGGCTTTCTGGCAGTATTCAGCTTTCAGATCTAGTGGACACAATACAACTGACCTTTATTAATTGTTATACCAAATACACACAATTACATAGTGCTATGTTAACGGTTAAAAAATAATAATAATTGCAATTGTACTTTATAAAGAAGTGAAAATTTTAATAATTTAAGTATAATGTGAAGTTTTCTATGTAATTTTTCTACTTCATAGCAAATTAACAAATCATAGATAAGACTTCACGAACAAATACACTATTATTATTTTAATTAATGCCATATTTTTTCCATATCAAGTAGAGAAACGTTGAGGAAAAAATGCATTATTCTGAAAAATTATCAACCTCATCAAATCTATTTTTATTTTATTAATTAAACAAGAAAAGTTCCCATAAGTTTCCAAAAAAGTTTACATCTTATAAGAATTATTATTATGGAAATGGGTTAGTAATGATTTTTTTAACTAGACCTTTTCCAGGGGGAGGAATGCTTGTAAAACACACTTGCAAACTTTAATGGAAAAAAATAGTTTGAAGTATTTTTTATGAAGTCAGAAGAATAATTCATTAATTAAAAGTGTTTAATTATTTAATTTAATTATTTAATTGTTTATTTAATATAAAATTAAGTCTTAAATTATACTTTAATCATAGTGATTCCATAATTTTCATCAGGGGTTTTAGGAAGAGCAATATTTCTAAGTTCATTTCACTAATTAGGGCTGCATAATTAATAACTTTTTTATTTTGATTGGTTTTATTGGTTAGCTTATTTGAAGTGGATTTGAAGATAACAAATGAGAACTAATTGTTTAATTATTCCGGCAAATTAAATAATTTACTTCCCCATTTATATATGTATATATAAAAATAAAACCTAAAAAAATGTACTTTAATTATGAACTAGTAACCAAACAAATTCAATTAAGAAAAAAACAGTTTTTTTATGTATTTAGTCATTATATACTGTACAGTAGTATATAATATAATCATGACATAGTAACCAAAGGTGAACATATATGATTAATATAAAAAAAAATTTTTTTAAAAACTTGTGTTTTAGGAGCCCCAGTGCTGCAAGGGTTTTTTTGGGCATGACTGTAAACCCTGTATTGGAGGTTTCCAACACCCATGTTATGACAAAGGCACTGTAAGTACAGCACATGTTTGTTCTTCTTTATTAATTCATATAAGATTTCTCATTGGCAACATTACTATTAAATGGGTTCTATTTGAATTGATAAGTCTGTAGAATTCTGTGAGAAGTTAAATCACAATTCTTTGAACAGGTAAAAGGAAAACATTAAAAATCAATAAAGATTTTAAAATAAGATTATCCTAAGATAAAATTTTGGGTCATCCATTCTTGGTGCTTGGTGCTACAACTGCTAATTGTAGTCAGAGGCGCTGAAAATTATTTATTTCTATAACTGGACAAATAAGTAGGCTAATCCAAAACGGCACTCAGAAATCTGGGCCTGGGTTGATCAATCAGCAAACAATGTACACAAGACTTAGACAAGAATCAGTAAGCAGAAAACAACAAAATAATTTGTTGAATCATTCAGGATCAATCAATAGTAGTATGTATGGTTTCATCAGCTGCCACTTCTTCTGAAAGAAGATCATATTTTCGTCTTTATGTGATGTTGCAGATGATGATGATGATTACTATTATTATTACTTGTGCGGGTTTAGTAAATGTTCTCTTTATATTTGAATTTCATTTATATTTGAATTATATTTTAATAAACAGTGTTCTGATGGCATTCATGGCGATGGCTCATGTAAATGTAACCCAGGCTTTAAGGGCATTGGCTGCCACATATGCTCTGATCCAAGTAAACATGGAGAAAACTGTGATGAAGGTAAGAATCTGATTAAGCCTTAATCTCTGTAATGCATCTTTAATTATGCCTGCAAAGGAATAGCTAAAATAGTAAGTTAAACTAAACCTTGTTTAGGGTAATAGAGGTCCCCTCACTGAGAACATTATTAGAAACACCTGTACACCTATTCATTCATGCTATCATGTAATAATCTTCAGCCAATCTTGTAGCAGCAGCACAATGCATAAAGTCCCACAGATACGTGTCCACAGCTTCAGATCATTTTCACGTCAATCATCAGAATGGGGAAAAGTGATCTCAGTGATTTTAACTATGATATGATTGTTGGTGCCAGGCAGGTTGATTTGACTATATCAAATAAATTCTGATGTACTGAGATTTTAACACACAACAGTCCCAATGAATGGTGCAATCAGGAAAAAAAACTTTTTGATGAGAAAGGCAAAAGTAATTACAGTGGAACCTTGGATTACGAGCATAATACGTTCCGGAAGTGGGCTCGTATTCCAAAACACTCGTAAACCAAATTATCATTTCCCATAAGAAATAATGAAAACTCAAATTATTCGTTCCACAGCCCCAAAAAATAAATACATAAAAATAATTAATACAATCTATAAAATGAAAATAAAACAAATTAATCTGCACTTTACCTTATTTTATTTAAAAATAAATCCTGACAGATAAGTGTTGGTGCACGCAGGTGCCGTCTGTGTGTGTGTGTGTGTGTGTGTGTGTGTGTGTGGAATTAGCCCTTCCCTTGCCTCGTTTTACACAGTAACACTCCTCCTCCCTCTTCCCACCTCGCTCCCCACCTCGACTGGCATGAGCGTATATTAACGGACTCACTTTTTAAGTTTCACAACAAACGCATAAACACCGTTTTAATGGAAAAAGCGAGACGGGCATGAGCGCATACTAACAGAATCACTTAAGTTTCACAACAAACGGACACACACATAAACACGGAAACACCGTTTTGACAGGGAAAAAAGAAATCTGGTGTGACCTGGTGTGAGTGAATCACTGCTGTAAAGTTAAAAAAAAAAAGAATCAGCACCTTACCTTTGAAAAGAATCGCGACAGAGCAGAGTTTCTGTGTGTTTGTGAAACCGGGAGGGGGTGAAAAAGCGAAAGAGCGTCTGTGCGTGTGTGTGTCAAATTGCGCGCGCACACTCATAAGAGACGAGCAAAGTTTCCGTGTGTTTGCGAAGCCGTGAGGGGAGGGGGGAAAAGTGAGCAAGTGAGCAAGTGAGCTCGGTGTCAAAATAAGAGTCGCATGCGCGATACATGATACTCTGCACTCTGCTTGGTTTCCAAATAAAAATTTATTAAAAATCTTTGCTCGGTTTGCGGAACACTCGTAAACCACGTTACTCGCAGTCCGAGGTTCCACTGTATATCAAACCTTGAGATGAGCTACAACAGCAAAAGACCATGAGTTCCACCTTCACAGTAATTATTATTATTATTAKTAGTAGTAGTAGTAGTATTAGTAGTAGTAGGTATAGTAATACTAGTGGTAGGGGTTCGCTACTGTTGGACCGACTGTTTTCCAAATATTTCTGTTTTCAAGCTCCTGACCAGAAGGCCTTAGCTACCTCAATTTTCAAATTCAAATTCTAATTCAAATTCTAATTTTAATTGTCACATGCACAGCCACACACAGTATGATATGCAGTGAAATGCTTGTATGATCTCCCTTGGCCTAAAAATGAAAAGAACAATACAATATTCAAATAAAGACTATGAAATAATAATATAATAAAGAAAAGAAAAACAGAGTGCAAAAAAGAAGATATTCAAATAAAGAATATAAAGTAGGAAATATTTTTTTAAAATAAATATATAAATTATAAAAATATAATAATAAATATTATATAAATATAGAAAATATAGGAACCTTTTAGCTGTAAAATTTACACCATGGAAGAAATGAAATAGAATTGAAATGGAATTGAAATAGAAAAAAAATACCCAGTCATAAACAGAACAATGTGCAAAGTTCCAGGTGGGCAAAATGTACACCATGTGCATTAATGTGCAATGTGTTGAGTAGTGTATGAGTAGGAGCAGATCAGAGTGTTTAGTACTGTGTGGTGGACTATTCGACTAATGTAGGAGAATAGGTCATTTGGGAATTATGAAACTTAGTTTGCAACAAAACGTTATGATCTATAGCCTAACATTGACTTTAAACTCTGCTGGTTTAAAAAAAAAAAAAAAAGGTTTAGAAAAACCGCCATACTGACCTCAATTTTTTTACATGAACATCCAACAAAATTAAAGGGTTCTCTTTCAAATATGCAGACAAACAAATTATTATTATTATTATTATTAAGTGATTATATAGATCTTGTTTCTTCTCTGTTTGGGTGTTTGCACAGATTGCCGCTGTGTTCATGGCACTTGTGATAACAGGCCTGGCAGTCAGGGGGTGTGTCGCAGGAACTCCTGTCTGTCTGGATACACAGGAGACCTTTGTGATCTCACTGCCGCACTCTGTGATTCAGATGGTGCATCTGAACACTGTCATATCCATGCTCACTGTACACGCATCGACAACATAAACACGTTAGTTACACATCTGTATTATTTTAACTTTTTGCCTTTGCTTATTTATTTATTTTTTGCATATAGAGTAATATGGCCTATGTATTTCTTTAACCAGATCAAATAATTTTTCAAATACTGAAGTGAACATAAAGGTCTACATATTGTTAAAATTACAAGTGATGTATAAACTTATGTTACATCAACATGACATGACTGTCAATAATTAGGGCCTAAGCATTATTTCATCATCATCATCACTATGAAAGTGCTGATGTCTGATAGTTCTGATGTCCTGTGTGAAGAGCCTCTTGTTTTCTAAGGATTTTTTTCCCCAGCATTTTATCCCGGTTTTCTGCGGGTCATAACATGACTCATGAAAATCAGCACACAGGTTGGAATCTGCTGCCACTAGGACACCTGAGCGGCTGGGCTCCAGGCATGGCACATGCCCTCACAATAGAATTGAATGCATAGCTCATACGTACTTGCACGTATGCATGCAAAACCTAGTAGACATTAAGAGCTCATTGAGCTAAACAGCATTGCATTGCATGTCATGGGTTCTACTCAACAGGAAGTCAGTCATTTTGGGTCGTTTGCAAAACACATGCAATGGAATTCTCCTTGGGGGTTTATATGACTGCCACTAAAAGTGGTGCACTAAAACCATGTGATCTCATATTGAGACATTGAGGGTGCAAAACTGTTGAGGGATTTTTGATATCTCAAAAAGGGTCATCCATGATGTTGCCCCAAAAGCAGTTAATAACTGCTATTGTGACATCATACTGTTTGAAATCACATTGAGTGGCATCACATGATGCTTTTTTTCAAGCATCTGGGGCTTTTTTGTAGGGTTTAACATAAAATTCCCCCTATTCAAAAAATTTAATATTGTTATTGCCATGTGTTCTTGGAATGCATGCGCCCATTGTGCCTACTGTCTTTCTGATGCACCTGGGAGTGATGGCATAAGGTGCTTGGGCTGGCTCATCATTGCTAACAATTATATTTTTTATTTATTTATTTTGGTTTAATTATTTTACATCACAATTGCAATTTTAAACTGCAATTTTACACACACATGAGTATGTAGCCTTTTCATATCAAATTAATTTTTTATGAATGTTCATGGTTTGTGGGTGTGTTCCAGGTGTGTGTGTAATCCTGGATATGATGGTGATGGATACTCCTGTACTGAAGCCAACCTATGCCTCAAACCTGACAGAGGTGGCTGCCACAAAAATGTRAGGCACAATGCTATTGCCTTTTATTCTTAACCTTCCCTTTCTGAAGTTCTGAAAGACATCAGAACGATTACTTTTCTTGACCTTAAATGCTCTGACAGTACCTACATAATAATATACTGTAAAAGTTAAGGTTCAATTAATGTTTATGACTATAAGCTTTAAATTATAATACCTATGTCCCTGATTTCTCCCTGAATAGAGGAAAAAATGCAGTACACACTGCTTTAGTTAATATAAGGGCAATATTTGCCTTTTTTTTTTTGCCTATAAACCACATTGCCACAGCTTTTGGCCAGCAGGTCCATTTTTTTTTTTTTTTTACATTTATTCCCAAACAATAAATTTTGGATCTGCTTTAGTTAATATAAGGGCAATATTTGCCTTTTTTTTTTTTTGCCTATAAACCACATTGCCACAGCATTTGGCCAGCAGGTCCATTTTTTTTTTTTTTTACATTTATTCCCAAACAATAAATTTTGGATCATTTGTAGTTAAATTAAATTTTAATTTAAATTAATTGTTGTGGGACATCTGAGAAACGCATTACTGCCTATTGTTATTTACATTATATAAAACATAAATAGTCAATATCACCAGCCTCTCTTTTATCCTTTCTTTAAGTTAATAAAAAAACAAACATTACCCCAAACTGTATGTCCTATAGTGATTTTAAATGTAATGTAACTTTACAAAGTTCTGACTCAATGAATGATAAATAACTGTCTACTACACAAACATTTATTAGATCAATAAACATAATTTTCTTTCTTGCATGAGAACACATATTCTTTATTAAATTCTTATACTTATTAAATTCTAAAATAGTTTTAAATGTAAACAAGTTTAACAAAAAAAACTTGTAAATATGATTTTCAATGTTAGACTATTGTTAGAAATATTATTCAGATGTCAGATTACTGATGTTATCAATCAGTGACAGTAGAAAAGACAGTAAACGTGGTTTGTATTTACAGGCCCAGTGTGTGTATGCAGGCCCTGGAAATGTGTCGTGTGTGTGTAATGAAGGATGGACTGGTGATGGTGTTGTGTGTGTGGAGATCAACAACTGTTTAATGGAGAATCGTGGTGGGTGTCATGAACAAGCGGACTGCACCCCAATTGGACCTGGCCAGGTAATACAAAAATATTTTTACTGCGTCATTGAAAGCAAATCCCTGCTGGGAAAAACAGCATAGACCAGCATGATTTATATGCTGGTCTATGCTGGTTAATACTGGTTAGTGCAAGTCTGATGCTGGTTTAGCTGGTGAACCAGTATAACTGATGGAAGATCAGCAGATCTATGCTGATGAAACCTTACCACCAGCATTGGCTTTGCTAGTTAGTGCTGGTCTGGTGCTGGTTTAGCTGGTGAACCAGCATAACTGATGGAAGACCAGCATGCATGCTGAAAGTTCCAGCATAGGCCAGCAAGGTTTTGGTAGTTAAAATTATTTACCATTTTAGCTCATTATCTTGTTTTTTAATAGCTAGTACTGAAAATAATGCATGATGTAAGTACATGGACTGTGTAGTGTTATCCTTAAATGGATTTACATACAAGAAACAAAAATAATCCATTTACCAAAAACATGTAAATACATTATTTTACATTTATTAAATATCTGTGGGTTGTCTAAAAACACAACACAAACCTTTTATATAAATGCACATTTTTTTAACGTAATCAATGGGAATCACTTAAAACTGAAAAAAAAGCAGCATAGACCATCATAGCTGGTTACCAGCTTGTCCAGCAATTATACCAGCAGGGTTACCAGCATACCAGCACCAGCACCATGGGGTTAGCTGTGTTGGCGGTGGGTTTTACTTTTTTTTGGTAACCATCAAAATAGCTTAAAATGTTCCATCATTTTTAACCATACACATACGTCTAATGCATCGATTTATGTCTTTATTTGTTAATGTACACTCACATATCAATAAAACATTGTGTTTTTATAAAATAAAGAAAATAAACAGGGTACGCTTTCTGCCCTCTCAGTCTCCCAGAAAATCTTTTTGAAACGCGTCACTAAAATGAACTAAAATGAACACACACATATCCATATATCTATACATATATATCTATAGAAAGCTTAAAGTGTCTTTAAGTAGCAAGCTTAATCAAAACTAAATGTTCTCAGTTTATGTAATCCATATGAATCTAAGGAGAGATACAGTCTTTCTGCCACACTTCATTATCTGATAATTACCTGAGACAGGACACGCCCACATGCTGTTCACAGGGAAACAGTCTGGGTAATCTACATACAAGGCCACGCCCCCAAACACACACACACACACACACACACACACACACACACAAACAGTAGATTCGATAAGTTTCCTGCGCGTGTGGAAGATGTTAGGCGCTGTACAGGTTTCTGAAGYTCTACAGAATGTTTTGGACAATGGGAGGAGTTTAGATTTACCTCAGAACAACACTAAGACTCCAACAGAGAACGAAGGAGGAGAATACAGCAAGCTGTTAACATGGGTAAGTTTTTAAATCTAATATAATCCTTATTCTGATAATATAAAACTAATATTCATTTATTTTTCCTCATTTTCTCACAAGCTTTTGCCAGTTTATATGAAACATTGTCATTTAATGTCACTTACATGGTTTGGTTAGCATGTAGAAAACACTGCTACATCATATTAACATACTGCCTTATGTAGCTTAACACAAACATGTTAGCTCACAGGTGGCTAAGCTAATACYCTACAGTATGTACAGTCGTGGCCAAAAGTTTTGAGAATTACATAAATATTGGAAATTGGAAAAGTTGCTCCTTAAGTTTTTTATAATAACAATTTGCATATACTCCAGAATGTTATGAAGAGTGATCAGATGAATTGCATAGTCCTTCTTTGCCATGAAAATTAATTTAATCCCGAAAAAAAAACTTTCCAYTGCATTTCATTGCTGTCATTAAAAGACCTGCTGAGATCATTTCAGTAATCGTCTTCTTAACTCAGGTGAGAATGTTGACGAGCACAAGTTCATTATGTCCTTAGAAAGGTGATTCTTCCTTAGTAGTCTCAGAGGCGCTGGGAAGCTTTCTTGAGGAGACTRGATGTATTAGTGAACCAAGTTAAATCCTCAGAAATGTGTATCCCCAGGAACTTGAAATTTGTAAGACGTGCGACCATTGTCCCGTTGATGTAGACAGGGGAGTGTGTGTTACCTCTTCTCCTTCTAAAGTCCACAATGAGTTCCTTGGTCTTACTTGTGTTCAGGAGCAAGTGGTTGTCAGCACACCACTCGGCCAAGTGTTTTACCTCTGCCCTGTAGTTAGTCGCATCGTTGTCATTGATGAGGCCAATCACTGTCGTGTCATCTGCAAACTTAATTATGGCATTAGAACCATACATAGGGCTGCAGTCATGTGTGTACAGTGAAAACAGGAAGGGGCTCACTACACAATCTTGTGGCATGCCAGTATTCAGGATGATGGTTGAGGAGAGAATGTTATTGGATTTAACATTCTGTGGTCTGTTGGTCAGAAAATCCAGTATCCAGCTGCATAGAGAGGTGTTGATTCCGAGATCAGTAAGCTTACTACTCAGCCTGGAGGGAATGACTGTGTAGAAGGCTGAGCTGAAATCCACGAACAGCATGCATGTGTAAGTGTTCTTATTATCCAGGTGAGAAAGTACTATGTGTAGTGTTAGGGAAACAGCATCTTCAATGCTCCTGTTCTCGTGGTAGGCGAACTGATGAGGGTCCAGTGTGGGTGGAAGGCTTTTCCTGAGATGTGCTAGGACTAGCCGCTCAAAGCACTTCATGAGTATCGGTGTCCAGTGCTACTGGGCGGTAATCATTAAGGCATATAGGTTTGGAGTGTTTAGACACAGGCACAATGGAGGTGAATTTAAAGCAAGTAGGCACTGTTGATTGATGTAGGGACAGATTAAAAATGTCTGTCATGACTTCAGTCAGCTGTTCAGCACAGGTTCTGAGCACACGTCCAGGTATTCCATCAGGGCCAGCAGCTTTCCGATTGTTTATCCTGCTGAAGGCAGCAGAGACTTCTGCGGGGGAAAGTGAGAGAGGCTGAAAGTTCACAGGCGGTATCAACGTAGTGATTGTCTCCTGATGACTCTGATCAAAGCGAGCATAAAAGTTATTTAGCTCATTGAGGAAGGAGATTTCAGTGGATATGGTTGCAGAGTGGGCGGGTTTGTACTCACCCGGATGGACTGGATGCCCTGCCACATACTCCGAAGAGCAGAGTTGTTGAAGTGATCTTCGATCCTCAGCTTGTAGCTCCACATGGCCTTATTGATACCCCTTTTCAGGTTAGCTCTGTATGCACTGTAGGCCTGTACATCTCCTGATCTGAAGGCAGCATTCCGTGCTTTGAGCAGGAGACGATTTTCCCTATTCATCCATGGCTTCTGATTAGGGTATGTTGTAATCTGCTTCACAGTTGTTACATTGTCAATGGTGGCTTTGATGTGATCCAAAACAGAAGAGGTGTTTAGATTGATGTCCGTGTGAGAGTCAGAAGTAGCTTGAGAGGCAAACCTACTCCAATCCATATGATGAAATCGGGCCTGAAGTATAGTGTCTGCCTCTTCAGTCCACACTTTGATAGATGTGACTGAGGGCTTCACACGTTTAATGAGCAGAGTGTATTTGGCGAGCAGGAACAATGAAAGGTGATCAGACTGKCCCAGGTGGGGGAGGGTTAAAACTCTGTATGCCTCGGCTATATATAGACATGATCCAGACAGTCATTGTAAGTCCACAGTCCACATGTTGAAAAAAATTTGGGAGTACTGTTCTCAAGAGTGATTAAAATCCCCAGCAACAATGAAAGCAGCCTCAGGATAAACAGTCTGTTTGCTAATAGCTTCATGCAGCTTTTTCATAGCATTCTTAGCATTAGCATCCGGTGGTATGTATGCAGCAGTTATATCTATAGTAGTAAACTCCCTC
>QMIH01001553.1:77995-109824 GCA_003987875.1 Clarias batrachus | reverse complement strand
TACACTGGGTAGATTCTTAACAGCAATTATAATAAAACGCACCATTTCTGAATAAACTAACGACCTGTTACTGTTTCTACTGTTTTGTAATATTTAGTTAAGATTTTCATATAATCTGAAGTCGTAAAATAATGCTGATTTAAAASGTGATCTATGATTCTGAACGTTTGTGATGGTTTTTGAGTGGGAGTCCGGTAGGAGTCTGACGATGACCTCATGCGAGTTAAATCTCACTAACAGACGTCTGCGCTACTTGAAATAGCAGAACTTGTAAATTTCCCATTAGGACATCACTGAATTTGAAACTTGAGTGCTGAGGGAGTGCGGCGTTACTGACTGTCGGGCTGTACGGTGAAGTGAGGTCTGCCATTCTCCTGATCCGTCAGCGTAGCCAGCCGGGCCTCGATGAGCTCCCCGTCCACAAAGGTCCCGCGCAGAGCCGTGTGTCCATCGGGGTAAACGTACGCCACTGCTTTGCCAGTCATCTCCCCGTCCTCGTTGACCTCACCCACCACACAGCCTCGATCCTATGCGCAACAACCGTCTCATTATAGGTAAACCGTCAGACCTGCCGCTCCTTAACACAACCTTCTCGAGGAAACATACCGGGTAGTAAATCCAGCAGATGCCACAGCGGATGTTGTCCCTGTACTGGCCCTTGAAGATGAGACGTCCTTCGGGGTCGAACTCCTGAGCGGGACCGTTGAGCTCTCCATCCGCATAGGTGCCGTGCAGCACGCCACCGTCCTCGTAAGTGTACACACCCTGGCCCTGAAGTGCATCGTCCACATAGAAGCCCTCTAGAGTGCTGCAAGGAAGGAAAAGCGAGAAGAGTTACAAGAGCTACAGAAGTGCAGAGTAGAGTGGGAGGTATGTCGGTGTGGAAAACAAAAACTGAGATTGTTCTATTGTACTGGAACACACATTTTCTCTGACTAGTTCAGTTATTCATCTTTGCTGGTCTACGCTTATTTTTGTTTTATTATGTGAGCTTGCTTGTATTTTGGTTTAAAACTTTTTTAACACAACGCACATGAAGCCCAAATATTTTTTAAACACAGAGTAAAAGAATAAAAGGACTTGTCTTGCGCTAAAAGTATGGTGTTCGATTTTTTTAATGCGAGTTACAGAGAAATTTTAATGCAAAACAAACATTATCGGTTAATATGTTTTTCTTTGGGGAAAATCCTTAAAGACAATTAATTGATTATTAATCAATGTTTTCCAGTCTATACAAATTTGAAGAGTTGCTCTGATTTATAGTGATTTTTCCAGTAGATAGTTCTAACACACACACATTTATTACATGTGTAATATGTAAGAAACACCAGGAAAATATATTGTGAGCTGGCGTATAAAAGGTTGAGTTTAATCCCTGTTGCAATCGGTTGTACAAATGTACGCCGCGGTCTTCAGAGACTTTTATATTATACTCGACCTACACTAGCTTCTGGCGTCTGTCTGAATTTAGCTTCATGATGAATATGTKGTCAAACATAAACAAATGCTATTCCATGAAGCCTATACTGCAACCACAAATAATTGCTTGATTATTTAGAGAAATAGAGATCTAGAGTCTGCTTTCTTCTTATTAGGTGGTTATTATTATTAATATTATTACTACTTTTGAAATAGACATGATGTGCAATAAAGAGACACATGGTGTATGGACTCTAAACCAAAGAGGCAATTTTTTAAAAATTAATTAAACATAAATTGACTAATAAATTAAGTTTATTAACCCGGAGGTATCTCTCTCTTTTTTTGTAGGCTTGTGTTGGCTTTCTTGTCCTGGAGCTTGAAAGCACTTCTAATACGAGTATGAAAATGAAATGTGTCATATTTTAGATTTTATTTCCTATATTTAAGAGTGCATTCTGCTCTGTGTAATAAGGAATCTCTGAGATACAGAGCAACCCTGATTTAGATGTAAAAACACCATCTGTAAAATTCCTTTACCTGGACAAAACTAAAGCTTGAGGAGTTCTTATATTAAGACATGACTGAAAATCTGAAATCAGTGCTCGACCTGCTGCTAATGAATGATTAAGAGTTATTGCCAGACTAGCAGTATACATATTACATATGACTCAGACAGAGCCAATTACAGCTACACTGTCTATGTGAGTGTGTGTGTGTGTATAAATGTGTGTATAGACCYTGACTCATCTGAAATATGAGTCATGATCATGTCTGAGAAGCTCTGGCTGGTGTAAGTGTCAAAAATAACAGCGCTGTAAATCAACAAAAAAAAAAAAAAGAAAAAGAAAAGAAAGAAAGTGATGTTTAACGCAGAGTTGCCTGCACAGTCTCGCACCTGCCATCGAAAAAGAAGAACTTGCCCTTTCCATTCTTTTCTCCGTGGACAAAATGGCCTTCGAAGCGGTCGCTGGAGGAGTAGGTGACGGTACAGAAGCCGTGAGGGAGCTCGTCATCATCTAGTGGGCCTGTGATCATACGACACGGTCAGTTAGCAAACCCAATCCCCCCCCCGGTAACCTCAAGGTTGTGAGTTCAATTCCCACGCCTGCCAATGAGCCTTGAGGAAAATGGTTAATGCTGTACTTTTTTGTACACAGATTTATTGCATCTTGGATAAAAGTAAAAAAAAATATCAACATTGAGATATTTTAGATATATTTTATCAAGACTACCAACCAGGGAGGGCGAAGGCTATCATGTGGTTTTCCTCCGACGCCGGCTGACTGCATCTTTTTGAGCTACTCACACACTATTTAGTGCCTGAGAAGTGTAACACACTCGGAGGTCACCGCTATCTACTCCTTCCGCTAACTCACAGGCGCCCATGATTGGCTAGACCCGCGACTGATGTGAGAATGCTTCAAGCGCCTACCATCCCACCTCTCTGGGACAGCTTGGCCAATCAGCTCTCTCTAGGCCCCGGGCTGCAGTTCGGGATTCGATCTTGTGATTCCCAGGTTATGACGGGGCGAGCTCATTATCACTCCGCCACTCTGGAGATCATTACTATTTATTAACTTCCATATTTTCCAAAACCATTTTTAACAAAGACTTACTCAAATGCTGTGTAATCTTATAACAGAGCTGGAACTGGAGACTCCTTCCATTCAAAGTGAAAAATACTAAAACAAAGTTTCAATATCAACTCTATGAATTTCTGATTTTTAATCCAATTAATATTAGGTTTGAGTCATGCACCGTCTATGTGCATGTGAATATACATAGGTTGTTTAAATAGAAAGGATAACAAATAAGGACGAGTGTGTTAACATAGGAACTTCAACACGGGATGTGAACCGACACCAGAAGTACAATCAGATACAGTAAGATGAATCTAATAAACACCTTCTGAGGGTAATCAGATTTGAGAATTCAGTATCATTGTGGTATTAATAAGTTGAAATTAATACACACACGAAGCTTCTATAATAATGACGATGTTGTGACGTCACAACACAGCAAATGCAAAATAAGGCTGCTGAAGAGAATATTTTTTTTATAAATTCTAAACCAGAGAAACTTAAGTCTCAACAAAAGAACATTTTTTACTTATATTACACTATATATATATATATATATAAAATAATAAAAAAATAAGTAGATACAGGTGCAAAAAAAAGTTGCTCACGCGCCCTGAGAGTAAACACACGGCGTTAAGTTCATACCGCCTGCGCAGCGTTTCGTGAATAAGGATGAGAATAATATTACCTTCTACAACCTCCTCCACGTTGTCGTCGTCGCTGTCCATCTTTTATTAAAACAGTTTTTCGCAAAAAGTTTATACAACAAAAAAACAGCTCTTTATCCCGGTGTCGGTCCCGTTACATAGAGCGTGCACGCGCACTTCACTTCACAGCCGCCATGACAAGTGGCGCTCCAGTGCGCATGCGCTTTCGCAGAAGTTCCCCGGATGTTAGTTTAAACTCCCGAGCGCACGGGCGCGAGCACACTGAGGCTAGYGAAATCACTCGGCTCGCGTAGACAGGAAGAAAGCGGCAGACGATCGACACGTCATATCCAGACCGTAATCTTGATGACTAATGATATTGATATCGGCGATTTGGATGAGGTCACCGTTACACATGCGTTATGTTACACCAGGACGATTCCATTGTGTGTTTGTGTGTGTGTGTGTGTGTGTGAGAGAGAGAGAGGGGAGAACTCTGATATTTCACTTATACATAAAATATGAAATGTTTTTATCCAAAAGATAAATATAATATATAATATATATGTATTGTCCTTTCAAGAAAATTGAATAACCTTAAATATTTATAAAACATACAGCGCATTTAAACATACTTTTTGTATTCTGTATTTTGTAACTATACATTAATAAAATAGATAAAAACATAATGTATATAAATATTACGTTTAAMTATTCCAATGAGGATCACTTGGTTAGACTAGTATGTTGGTATGAAAAATTATAATTTTTTGTCTCAATGCAGTTGTCTCAATGCAGTTAACCCTAACCCTAAACACCCACTCCTATGCAATATTTGGGACGTTCCACAAGTCACGTGTTCAACACGAGGTTTATCAATTCCCAGACAGCATGCGCAGTATAAAATATTTTCTCAAACATTTTAATTAATGATTTGTTTTTAATAACTGTCAAGGTACATCCACATTTATTATAAATTTTACAGAAATAAAATAAATCATTAATATCATAAAACAATTCAAATTAAATACTAATGAAATTAATATAATGTGTTTAATGCTAATTAGGCACATGTTGTGTGTTTGTCAATTCTTTGCTACAAATCTTTTTTAAAAACTGAATTCTGTCATGCATTCAAGAGTATTTTAGTTTAACATTTTATTAAATAAAAGCTATTAAAAATTGACACAGACCCTAAGTGGTTGTCAAATTTACATAACATGTGTAAGAACCCCATACTAAAAGTACAGGCTGCACAAAACAATTTTCACAAATTATTTTTTATAGATAGATGTGCAAGGCCAAGAAAATAACTGTATTACTCACCATTTTTATGATTATTCTTTTTATTTATTGTGTAACGTTAAATGTTGATGTATAATATGAATCAATCTGTAAMATTTATTTATGGGAAGGAGTCTCCAGTGTCAGTGCTTTGTCAGTTTTCAGACACAGGAAAATCTTCAGGATGGTGAGGTGGTTTGCAGGTTGCAGTTTGTCGATGACATGACAAGCTGTTTTGGTTTTGACTATTAACGTTAAGTTACAGAAAACAGAAACAGAGGCTGTTTAGAGCTGCTATAGCATAAGTGATATTACACATTTTATTATTATTGTACATTATGTTGACATTGGTGACTCATTGGTAGGTATTGGTATTCTCACCTGCCATGTGGAAGGCCAGGTCCCACCCAATGCCCAAACCCTCGCCACTGGATGCAATGCTGATCCAAAGCCCGGATAAAATGGGACGGTTGTTTTAGGAAGGGCATCTGGCGTAAATCCTGTGCCAAGTTGTGTGCGGATCGGATGGACCGCTGTGGCGATCAGATCGGATCAGATGGCCCGCACAAAGCGAGCAGCTGAAATGGTTAGTGAAATAAAACTTTCAAGTTATGACTCACATTTTTATATTTGATGTTCCTGGGTCTTAAAGTGGAAAACAAAATAGAAAAATGTTTATATGTGATAGTGATCATTAATCTGCACCTAGGTATCCTGATAATATGGTGTCAGGTCCTTCCTCTGATCTTTTCTCTAACACTCTGTAGAGAAASAGTAGGCTTTGGATCAATGTAGGCTTTGGGAGGATCTCAGGATGTGTCTTTATTATGCAACTGGCAACCCGGCTCTAGGCTTGTACAGCATCCTGAATCTCTGATCAGACATCCTCTGATCCATTTCAATCCCCTGATTTGGTGAGTATCCATGTTTTAAAGGTGTTTTCCCCCAGTGGTCAAGATTGTACAAAAATGTAAATAATGTTTTGCATATATTAGCGATTAAAACCTGCTCGGGCGCTGTTTATCAGCTCGGCCGGTTACGTCATCCTGTTCGGAGCTAGCTCGCTAGCTTGTATTATCGATTAGCAGGGTGCAGGATGTTTATGTCATAGCATATAAACGTTTTATTTTGTTTTTTAGTTTTTTTCTTCTTTAATTAGTCACTGTCAGTTGTYTTAAGACGGCCACTGAATAGAAATACGTCGGTACGCTGTTATTTCAGTTTTTAACTTGCTTTCTGTTAAATCCCGCCTCCTGCGGTCAGGGACTCTCCTCTGATTGGATAGTGAGCTGTCAAACATGTAGATCAGCCACTCAGAACGCTGAAAACATTCTAGCCAGTTTGTTTAACGCCTTAGTTTATTATAGGCTACAATTAATCTCAGTCTCTGTTTTACACTAGTCATGTATCCAAATATAATCATATATATTTGACCTAATTGACTAGCTTGGCTATTAATTAACTAATGAATCAATTCAAAATATTAATTCATATTAATATTATGTTTAATTTTTAGTTGCACCTGAGCCGCAGCCCTGCATCCCAAAAAGGAAGACGATTATTTCACCATGAACTCTGATATAGATGGTAAGAAAGCCACTAAGCATGCTATATGATATTATAAAGATGAGTTAAATACAGGATAATCAGACTGTCATGACCGTAATGGTTTTATTTATGGGATGGGAGACATGATGATGATGATGATGATGATGATGATAATGTTCTCAGAGATGCTCTGTGATTCAGGTGACCTGGAAAACCAGGTGGAGTTGGAGGAGAAGACGAGGCTCATAAACCAGGTCCTGGAGCTGCAGAACACTCTGGAGGGTAAGGACAACATAGCAGGATTTATATGCTGATTGTGATACCAAAATACCAATTCAAGCCTAAAACTAGCGTTTAAAAGTCCTATTATGCATTAATACTGCGCAAGATTGCTTCTGTCAGGGTCATTGGTAGATTCTTGTTTTTGCATTTCTATACATCAGTATTTTATTCAGATATTGTCCAGTGTATGGTCGAAAGTTTGCGGACACCTGACCGTCAAAGCCATATGAGGTTCTTTCCCAAAGGTGCCGCAAAGTACAAGGATTTTGTATGCAATGGCCTACAATATTTCTCTTCAGTGGAACCAAAAGGTCCAAACCTGACCCTGTGCTCAAAAGGAATTTCACTGTGCTGTAATGTGTATGTGACAAAGGCTAAACGTAACTTACCTTACACTACAACTCATTATTTGATGATTCACAGTGTAAGTGTAAGTATTCTGTATAACCCTATGGATTAAGAATTGGATGTTACTGAAGTTCATACTGTATGTGAAWGAAGGCGAGCGAATACTTTTGGCAGTATAATGTATATTCATTCTTCCAGTTTGTCTCATACTCTATGTTTTGAAACCATGGCGATAATAAAATAAACAAAATAAAAAGTAACATGGAGTGCCGTTATGAGATTAAACGGGTCGTTAGAGCAAACTGAGGTGAGGGCGTGTACAATACCCGAACTGAGAGCCCGGTACGANCAAGCGGAGTCCTTCACATTCATTTACAGCCCAGCAGCGAGCAAGTGAAGGTTCATTAAAGAGTTTTGTTTGTATTTCATGCAAATACAACGAAATCTTCGCAGGCTTCAACGTKCAAACTGTCCACATGTTTAATGTAGTTACTGAAAACTCACAATGAATATATTGTTGTAATGCTGAGGAAGTTTTAAACTGCGAGGAATCGAACCTGGAGCCGTAACCACTAAGGCCTAAAGTGTTTTTTGACAGAAATGGTAATGTTAAACACTGGTAAACAGGTGACTGTACACCTTTTTTGGAGGACGTTGACACCGAATTTGAAAGGAGTCCATATTTTCAGCAAACAATTAAAATTAACATGATRAATCATAGAATAACGGGTTGTCGTAGAGTTTCCAATCTAGTACAAGGTGAAGACACTTTACAGACGATTCCTTTTTGGGTTTAATGCCAATTTTCATACTGCTCGAGACTTCGCCTTCAACGAGCACATGTGGCTGTCATGGTGAGGTGTCCATAAAATTTCGTCCATACTCTTGTGGAACAAAATTTTCCTCATTCATGTGTTCTGATGAACTTTTTCTGCTGATCAGATCTCTCGGCACGAGTGGACGCTGTGAAAGAGGAGAACCTCAAGCTCAAGTCCGAGAACCAGGTTCTGGGTCAGTACATCGAGAACCTCATGTCCGCCTCCAGCGTCTTTCAAACCACCGACTCCAAAAGCAAACGGAAGTAATGGAGGGGATCCTGACCTCCCGCTGGCATCTAGAGTCCGTTAACTCTCCGTCATGGTTTTACTTTCCTCACTCTGTTATACCAGATGCCACTGTTACGTTTACTACTCCTTTTTAAAAAGATTTTTGAATCCGCTCTTAATATCACGTGACTAAAAACCATATCATATTAACTCAAGAAGGTGTTGTATTCTATGACAATAAGAGATCGTTGTTCTTTTAAGTTGTATTTCATGTTATAATTTTTGCCTTATGTTAGGGCAGAGTATTAAATCATCTAGTACTAAGTATTTCTTTTAATTTATCGATGCTGTTCATTTTCGTATTATATGATTATTTAATTAAATTTCATTTTGGAGCCGTTTTAGTTTAGATTTTTAGGAGCACAGCAGTGATGAATGTGCCTGTGAAACTGCTGTGTGTGCCGTCGCCATGTGCTTTAGGTAACCTGATCATTTAGGTGAGTTCTTCAGGTGCTTCTGTTCAGGGAAATAACATTTCTGACCTCCTGGTGCTTCTCACTAAGGAGTTTTAACAGGTTTCCGTTACAGCTGTGTATACACACACACAAACACACACACACACACGCAACATTCCTGAGCTGTATTTAAAGTTTGTGTAATGGCGTTTAACCATTGTTTTGTCTTATTAGTGCYTGTTTTAATAAACATATTTAATTTGATATCTGGTGCTCCTTAATTTGTTAGATGTATTCATGGATTATATGTTTTTCTCAAAGGTATTAATATGGATTTATCATAGAGGTGCATTTCACTATGAAATCAGCGAGACATCATAAGAACAAGTTATAAATTTGGAAGAAAAGTCACAGTTTAAAAATGAATCATATGCAATGAAGGTGATGGTGTCCGAGCACTAGTGAAACACTGGGATAAGTGCATTAGTGTAGAAGGGATTATATAGAGATATAATGGGAGTTTTTACTCTCATATATGGWGAGCGATAAGTGCAAATCAAAATAACAGAAAYGAAAACAAGATAAATCAGAAAACTCAAGACATATCCAGAAACAGAATACCAAATGCGAAAAAAACAATGACAATTCAGTCAAACTGGAAAAGGTTGGTATAGTTTGCAAGTTAAATTCTGTTTTTTGTTTACAGTTTTGCTAATTTGTTTCTGAATATGTTATTTTGTTTTTTTYGGGTTTTTCAATTTGTTTTCCTTTTTTTTTTCTTTCTGCACTTTTCGACCACCGTGCTCATACCTGTGTCCTGTTATTCTGCACAAAAAGTCCCAGTTTGACTTGAACACACTAATAAAAACTCTTTTTGTTGATGGATTCTACACAGAACAGTTCCCTTATCAAAAATGGGGGGAAAAAAACAAGGATCTTTGCTACAGTATATCCTAAGTCTATTTATAAACCGTTACAGTATTATAAGGATTATGATATCTGGTGTCTTTTGAAATGCGAGAATCTCTGCAGGGACACTCCAGCTTGTGCTTTATGGTTGAAGGGATGTTTTACAATCCGTGCCATGCAAAGGACTTAGTCATGTTAAGCAGCTTGCTGACGTTTACTGTTGTTAAAATCACTATGCATACAGAATTGACTTTAGAAATTATGAAATAAATTCCTAAAAACTAGCAAAACTGAACAAGATGTTTTTTTTTTGCTTGCAAATTAAATAACATTTGGCTAAAAATAAACATAATGGTTCTATTGAATATCTTATATAATGTATATTTGTTATAATGGTTTTGATCTTACTTTWTAAAATTATAAATACATTGCCCATAGTGTATGTGTGTGTGCCCTCGATGGATTGGCACCCTCTCCAGGGTGTACCCCGCCTCGTACCCTAAGTCTCCTGGGATAGGGTCCAGGCCCGCCCTCGACCCTGAATACAGGATTAAGCGGTATAGATGATGAGTGAGAGTGAGCTGCAGGAGAAGGCTACAAGAAGATCGCAAAGCGTTGTCAGCTTGCAGTTYCTACAGTGAGAAATGTAATTAAGAGATGGCAGTTCTGGGGAACTGTGGAGGTCAAGATGAGAACTGGAAGACCAAGAAAACTCTGGRAGAGAACTGCTCGTRTRCTGGTSAGAAAGACAAATCAAAAMCCCCATTTGACTGCAAAAAACCTGCAGGAAGATTTAGCAGACTCAGGAGTGGTRGTGCACCGTTCCACAAGACCTTCATGGAAGACACATCAGAAGAAAACCTTACCTACATCCCCATTATAAAATCCAACGTCAGATGTATGAACAGAACATCTACAGAAGCCTGATGCGTTTTGGAAACAAGTGCTGTGGACTGATGAAGTTAAAAWAVAACTCTTTGGCCACAATCAGCAAAGGCATGTTTGGAGAAARAAAGGAGCAGCATATCATGAACAGAACACCTCGCCAAGTATTAAGCATGAGGGTGGATCTAACATGCTTTGGGATTGTGTTGCAGCCAGTKGCACAGGAAACATTGCACGGGTGGAGGGAACAATGGATTCCACTAAATACCAGAAAATTCTGGAAGCAAACATCACACCATCTGTAAAAAAGATGAAGCTGAAAAGAGGACGGCTTCTACAACAGGACAATGATCCTAAACATACCTCAAAATTCACTATGGACTAATGAGCTGATTAACCTCAGGAGACACAGGCTGAAGGTTTTGAAATGGCCATCACCCCTGATTTAAACATCATTGAAAATTTGTAGATAGATCTTAAAAGAGCTGTGCCTGCAAGATGACTAAAGAATATTACAGAACTAGAAAACTTTTGGAAGGAAGAATGGGAGAAAATCCCAAGTACAAGAACTGAAAGACTTTTAGCGGCTATAAAAAGCGTTTGCAAGCTGTGATATCTGCCGGAGGAGGTGTTACTAAATACTGATTATGTAGGGTGGCTAAACTTCTGCACAGTGAAACATTAATATATCTTTGTTCAATTTCTGACATAAAATGCACCATAGTTTGCTGAAAATATTGTGCATTTTTTCCATTTCCAAGAGAGACTGTGTTTTTCAATGAAAAAAATCACCAAAATCTGTATACAGATACTAAAATGGGCATAGAAATGTTTCTAGGAGCGTATGACCTGTAAAAAGTTATACTTAAATTGGAGCAACCAAAATCTGTWGTGTCCGTAACCACATCTAATTCATGTTGCAATATCTTAACAATTTAGCATTTTAGAATAACACACTTTTTTCCAGTTTATGTCTTTTCATGTGGAATCTACACTGGCTGTGTTTCATCTGAATGTCAAAATAAGATCATTGAAAGATTTGAATTCAGAAAAGTTACGGACACTACATAAAAGGTCATGAAACTGTATTTAGCAAATGTGTTTCTTTAAATTTGATTAAACATATAAATGTTTATTATAAAATTAGAATTATTATTAAATATTTACAAAAAACAAAGCATGGATTGGGAGATACGAAGCCTTAAGTACTGTATTATGAAAAATGGAGTAAGATCCTGTCTGAAAATTCACTTTTTCACCTACTGCAGGTCCGACACTTTTTAGCACTAACACCATATAGAGTATAACCATAACCGTAGTAAATAACATTAAATAAGTCAAGAATCACGCACATTAGAATTGTGTCAAGGTGTTATTTATGTAAACATTGTAAAGTTAATTAGTTCTCCATTTATTATCTACTTGGTCAACAAACATTTCATGAATAAAAAATCACAATCAAAATTTTATTCAAAGTGCTAAAAAATGATAGCAAGTAAAAAAATAGCTCTAAAATGTCGTGCTCTATTAGCAGATATTTTTGCTAGTTGAAAGGACCAAAATGATCTACCATCAGAGCAAGAAATGTTCACTTACAATTTCACTATCATTTGATTAGAAACAAGATCGTAATAATCCCATATTCAGCTTGTTGTAAACTTTATAGATAAATGATAAATGATAAAATTCTAGATAGATTTGGCTAGATTCAAGAATATTTCACTTGCTAATACTAGCTAAGATGCTAATATTTTTTGCTTGCCATTTCTTTCAGCAATTTGTTTAAAACGAATTTGAAGATGCGTTTATTTATTTAGGACAGAAACTGGACTCACCTATATAAATAAATAACACTAAAATAAAATCTGACCTATACCTGTTCTAAAAGGAATAAAAAAAAAAAAACTCGGCTATACACCGATCAGCCATAACACTTACTTCATCGCCAGGTGAAATGAATAACATTGATTTAGTATAATATCAATTATATACCAGTAAACCGGTGAGGCAGCATGCATCATGATCAAGACTCATTTATTCCTGTGGGGACCAAAAGGCAGAAAAGCAGTACAATGTAGTACAAATTGCTGAAAAAAGTCAGTGCTGGTTCTATAAGAAAGGCATCACAGCTTGCTGCAAATGAGGCCCAGCAGGCAAAGAGTTCAAGATTGTCCGGCCTCCAAATCCTCCAGATTGAGAATCGGTGAAACGGTGAAGAAAACGATGGAGAATCTGAATGAGCATCCAAGGAATGCACCGGCCGACCCTAAAACCCAGGGCACCCAAAGGATCCGAAGGCAATGTCGCGGTCCAGACGTTGTCGCATCGCACACTCTACTGCATAGGCACAAGGGGAACCTACATAATACTGGGCTGAATGTTTTACATTGTAATGTTATGGCTAATCGGTGTATATACTTTATATATTTAAATCCTTGCCATGAAAAAAATTCGAAACAAAATGTCATTAAAAACAATTTCACTAATTCGAAAAACAAACAGTTTAATGTGACATGTAGGTCATTGAAATAGTTAATTCCATAAATTCATCTCAAGTACCGTACTGACTTTTGTCACGTTCACTTCATTTCAGAGATCCCGCCGTCACGACTCCTGTTTAAGGTAGGGCGTGTTTCATGGAAATGACATGCATATGAGGTTAAACTGGAGTGTGCTGCACGCATACGGCATGTAAACAAGAACGCATCAATGAATCGGATGCAGATTTGGACATACGTCATTTGGAAAGAGAGAGGGAAAAAAAAACAATGGAGATTTACACCTGGGCTGGGATTTACCACTCATCATCATTCATATGCATGTAAAATATCTCCATTATAAGCAAAATCTTATTCCAAAATACAGAAAATATGTAAATTCTTTCCTCTTTTTGTGCAAATGTAGGAGGGTTCCCGCCAAGTTCCTACGCTAATCACGAATTGGAGACAAGTCCGCTGAGACACACATGAAGTAATCCTCAGCTTACGTTGTTGTGCTGGTTCTACCATTAAGCACACACACACACACACACACACATTCACACATACACACATTACAGCAATCCAAACTTCAAAAAAGTGACAAAAGTAGAAAGGTTGTGATGTCCTCGTTGCTGAACTTTTTCTGACCACCGGGGGCGCTGCTGCTCACAAAGAGACTAGCTGCTTGAGATTGAGTTTTTTCTTTTTTCTTTTGGTCCACTTGAATCACACTTGAATGAAGATCTGTCGAGGAAAAAACAAGAGAACGAGAGAGAGAGATTAATATTATATTGAGTTATTATTTTAATTCAATTGCCTTAATTCAACTTATTGATAGAAATCAGTTGTACTTTTTGTGGAAAGTTGAGAATGATGCATGATACGAGAGAGAGAGAGAGTAATACTAACTAAATACTGAGCAAGGGATAACAGTTTAGAGACTGAAAATGAAAGACACACCAAAACCTATAATCCCCCTGAGCAGAGACTCTGTACACACTGTGAGCCACAGCAAGTAGAAACAGAGTCTGATCTGTCGAGAACATCACCAGATTAGACGGGAATTTCCGTGAATTCACAGGGTTCGTCCCAAACGTCTCCTCTCTGAGCGCTGAGCGGAAACTCAGCTGTGCTTCAGGGAAACATGATGGAGAGCTGGTATCCACGCTTCRTCATACAGTATGAAAACCACTGATCACCTCTAATCCAATCCAATCTAATCTAATCTGATCTAATCCTAACACTGTCTATTCTAATATTATTTATTGCTGTGTAATTTGTATCCATTAATCTATACTGCACCTGTTAATGTCTATACATTGTACTGTATTTGTTATTATTTAAAAAATATTATTTATAGTTTATAATAATTTGCTAATAATAATCGGTGTATATCACACATAACATTGTTAATGCAGTCACACCAATAAAGCACACTTTGAGAGAGAGAGAGAGAGAGAAATAAATAGACCCTGAATGAGAGAGCGAGAGTGATTTTTTATCAGAGCTGTGTGATAAGTGAGAACTGAAATTTGTCTCTCAGAAATTCTACATTTCAAACTTCAAGCCATTAAACTATGTGTCGTGCAGGAAAAAAAAGCATAATCTTTGCGGTATATGCAGAATAACACACTGTGATTAAACTAAAACAGTACGCGGTACTCTGCATGTCTGGTTACATCGCACCACCTTGATTTGTCTTTTTGTTTTTGTTTTTTAGATTTTTGCATATTCTGTCATTACAACATTCAAATAATCTGTTATGTTTAAGCTCCCCTCATTGTTGCTTAGCAACCACAAGGTCAATCTTAACATTCTATGATACATGATGTCAGATTGTTTAGAAAGTTATCCCTGATATGTAATTTGTTATTTATCAAATTCAAATTCAAATTTTATTTGTCACATACACAATCCTACACAGTACGATATGCAGTGAAATGCTTAGGCAACTGCCCTGACCTTAGAATAACAACAACAAAAAAAAAATCTAAGAAGGAATAAGAAGAATATCTATAAAGGAAATAAATACTTGAACAAAAGTAAATTTGAGAAAAATATATATAAGTAGAAATTCACTAAGAGAATAAAATACAATAAAATATAAAATGTATGTAATTACAAATGTACATTAAATGAAGATATAATGAAATAAGAAGTAAGAATATGAGATGAACCAGGAACGGAATGTCCAGGTGTGTGCAAATATGCAGTAAAGTGACATGTTAAAGTGGCTTGTGTGCATATTTAAAGTRTCTTATGTGCATAATGTCCATGACATCATGACATTATGTACATATTTAACATTGGCGGTTGTTAGACAATTTTGTGAATGATTTACGAAGCCTATTAAAAGACGTGCGGTAAATTGACTATGGGTGCACCCCCCCCCTCCCTCCTCCTCATCACGTCATGATTGCGTCACTGTAACTCACATCCTCGACTGGCTTATTGCTCTGGTGGCGGACTTTGTGATTATGGTCATAAAATACATCTGTACAGAGTTATTTTTTTGTTTTATCATAGTAACGAGGAAGTAAAAGGTTGAAGTGAATTTTCACCTGTATACACGCTCAGCCAGATTCAGTTTGTGCTTTATCGTATTTTTGCTTTATTGTTTGTTTGTTTTTTATACGCGTTCCCGGTCATCGTCACGTTCCTCTATACGAATCAGTGGGAAAGGCTTCTGAAGTGAACTCCAATCCGTGTGAACGCCACAGATGCTGGATTCGACTCATCAGACGTCTATTTCAAAGGATGACGAATGAAAACCTTGTAATGTTGTATTAGTGTAGTGTATGTAACCCGCCGCGATGCTAGAGCGTTCTAATTAGATTTAGAATTTGCTTATCTAAAGGAACACTGAACGTTGTTTTATAGATAATATTTTCAGAATATAGAATATTTTCTTCCGGATGGAGGATCTAGTGTAAGGACCCTGTCACACTCGGCCACGTTCCCACTACATCGACAGAACAATTGTGTTATGGTGAAACCATTAATGTAGTCTCCTCTCCGTTGACGTGCAGCTGCCACGCTTAGCCTGATGAGGGCGGTTTTGAAGCAAAATGCAGGAAGAACTTAATAAAGATGTATTTAGCGGCGGCATTGACCAGTCAACGGCGTAAAACACATCTTTGTGAGTTCATTGATATACTACAAGCGCAGACGGTTGTCTGACTGAGGGATGTAACTGCGTTGTCGCTACATCAATGGGTTTCTCACAGCGCCCTCTTCAGGCTCGTGTCTATGACCACATCAGATCCATGCTACGTTGTAGGAGGCCGCATTAAGTTCGTATCATGTTTGGCATCACTTTATAAATGCGTCTATGTCACGTAGTGCAACCCCTCGACGGAAGCAGACAAAAGACGACCAGTGAATCCATTGAGTGGACACAATGAGCTTGTGATAAGCGCCTGGTAAGAATGCAGCGGCATCTGTAATAACTCGGTTTGATCTCATTGGAGCTGGTGAACGGACGATTGTGATCAATAAATTAGTGACAACATGATAGACGCATTGAGAACCTGACATGAACGCGGCTAGGAAGTAGTATGCTATGCTATGCTAAGTAGCACATTYTTACGTTTTGACTCCCGCTTCGATATTTTTGAGGATGCAGTAGTAAGAACTTTGTGACAGGGTGAAGGTGCCTAATTTACTGCAGATCACTCACTTCACTCAGGGCGACCCAGGAGTCTGAGGCGGAATGGACAAGGAGACGCATGGCTTCAAGGTCATGTAGCTCTTCGACGATTGGTCCCTCTGCTAATCCGTTTATAAAAGAGCCTGCAAGCGCACACACACACAAAGTCGTAAAAACATACTGAAACAACGAGTGACATTTATAAAAAGTTTTGTATAATAACAAATCTTAATGCACATTAAATTGAAGTGAATAGAATTCAGTGTAATTCAATTCGATAAATTTAATAAAACTGCATTAAATAATAATAAAGATGCAATTGCTGGACATTTTTATACCACAGTGTGAAAGGAATTTTTGCACATAATTAGCATCAGCCTTTTTCACACACCTGTACACCATTCTATAATTTATCTTTGTTCTACATTGCTATACTAAGTTTCCTTTCTGTGTTCTCGCATGCAAAAACACCGCAGGRTTTGACTCAAACAGTCGAAACCCTGCATAGGTATTTAAAAATAAACTTGTGGCTTGATGAATTTATTAATAAAAGGAAAAGAACCTTGCAGGGTTTGTGTATGTACAGTATGTCCATGTAGAGCCTGTTGACGCAGATAATGGTGAACTAGTTGAGAAGTTAGCATTCTGAGTTGAGAAGTTAGCATTTTGATGCCTGTTTTGTTTGCATTGTTTTTAAGCAAGGTGAAGCTTACGGCATGGTCAAAGCTGGGACAGAGTAAGGGTTATTCTACTTTCTAGATTTACACTTTCATTMGTGGATTGTTCAGACCTGGCGGAAACAGGATACAGGATGTAGCAATAACATGCTTGCCATATACTTCAATATGTAGCCGGTCCTTTTTTGCAGCTATAACAGCTTTCACTYTTCTGGGAAGGCCGTCCACAAGAGAGTGAAGTGTTTCTGTGGGAATTCGTCCCCATTCATTCTGTAGATTTATGAGGTCGGGCACTGATGTTGGATGAGAAGSCCAACATGTTGGAAAAGAAAAGGGTCTTTCCCAAACTGTTACCACATTGTTGGAAGYGTAGCATTGTCYAAGATGTCTTTGTTTGCCGTAGCATTAAGATTGCCCTTTACTACKTTACTAGGGCCTGACTGGAACACCTGAATTCAATAATTAACAGGTTTGGTCAAATCATTTTGTTCATATACTGTGTGTGTGTACAGTATATATATATATATAAAATTCTATACATGTCTAATTAACAATTACTACCATAATTCTAAAGAATTGCCAAAAGCGATTACGGGTCCAAGCACATTCTACCCCTTTGCGAAAAAGAAAAGCCAGAAGCCTTTACTTGCATTACTCTTGTKTATAGGAGGTTATAGCAATAAATACTTTAAACCAGTGCAGGGGCTGTGGTGGCTTAGAGGGCTAAGTTTCTRCGTAGCTAAGTATGGGTCGGGGGTTCGAGTGTTGTGTACTTGAGCAAAGCCCTTAACCCCAACTGCTCAAATGCCGTTTAGATTTAGTGCTTGTCCCAAGCCCGGTTAGCATATAATAATAGCATAGGYTGCTTTAGTTAATATGCAAATATCTTAGATCCACCTTCTTCCTTAGAAACTTCAAACTTTTGTCTGAAACACTTGGTTTCACAAGGAACTTGAAAACTACAAAACGTATTTGCATAACGCTGTTCTTATCTTCTGGTTATTTGTAAAGCACATAAATAATAAATGCAAATACTGAAAGCAGGTGCTTGAAACACACTTAAGCAAGGGTCATATACTTGTCAGCAAACACAGCTGTTGTGTCACATGTCATTGTTCATGTTTTCTTCGCAGTACTATTATAAATAGTATWAATCATAATTAATAATTTCTCTAATTCTTTAACATTAGTATATCAGGAAAGTGTACATAGTTGTGTAATGTAATATAGGCACAAGCATCGTATTTGGGGGGGGACGTTATCGGAAACGTCCTATGGGCTAGGTCATGTGGGGATGTAGCTTAGTGGTAGAGCGCATGCTTTGCATGTATGAGGTCCCGGGTTCAATCCCCAGCATCTCCAAAGGTGAAAGTTTTGGACGTAGTGGCGGCTCAGATGCTTAAGGCTCTGGGTTACTGACTGATGCCCCAGCCTATTGAAGCCCCAGCACCACCGATCTGCCACTGTTGAGGTTTTAAGACTCTTAACCCTATCTGCTCCAGGAGTCCTGTATCCAGGCTGACCCTGCGCTCTGGCCAGTTTCCTAACTGCAAAAAAATTATTTCACTGTGCTGTAAAGGACACGTGACAAATAATAAAATTTTTATATTTTCAACGTACAATGAGGCATAACCCCTTCATAGATCTGGGACCATTTGTAGTCCAGAAGCCAAAATAACCATCCATGTTTATTCCCAATGGGATACAGCCATTGTTGAAAACGGTGGAATCAGGGTTACACTGCTACAAATCATTCTTTGGGCTGCCATAGTCTCCAATACATACAGTAATCCAAAATACAATATGATTAGTCTGATTAGATCCATTGCCCGAGTACAGTGTATCGTTTTTGAGATCAATATTTCCAGCGGACTCAGGGACACCCGAAACGATCCCAGGGGCCCTAATATGAAAACRCCCTMAGACTCCAATTGACGTAGTCAGCTTCCATTAAAATTTGTTAAAAGATTGTCATTGATTTRAAAGAATTCAGACTCAGAAAAGTTCATGTCATCGGGTTTGATTTTTATGAACCATCAGGATGCCGCTGAGCTAGTACTGTAAATGTGTACTATCCACGGATCACAGGTGGCTTAGTTCTCAAACAGACGGTGCATAATAATCTCAGTTCCACAGCTACTTTTTAAAAAATAAATGGTCTTTGTATTGCTGTTGAGTTGACTGGAGCTGTTGGTGTAACTGTGGACACGACTGCAGAAACCTGACCRATGCATTCTCACACGTCCATTGTCACATCAGTGTCTATTGTCTATTGTTGAACATCATATCCTGCTCTGCTCATTCTGCTTATTTTTATGCTATACACAATAAATGTGTAAAGGTGAACCCAGGTGTATGAATTTAAATGACGCGCTTCAGTAATCATYGTACCCATAAACAAACACAGCTGTTATTTTCTCATGCAAATTGTGGCCAGCACTCTGATATTTATGGCACCAGGCAGACATATACAGTAAGCTTACGGTTATGCTTTTAAAATATTTATAGATGTTTTGTTTTAGTTATAGGCCAAGCCTTCAGCGCATGCGCTACAGTATGTTGTTAGTGATGGAAATGTTCCTGGGATTGGCAGCGTACAGCGTAGAGTCAACTCTACCGGATCTGATAGCTCTCAGATCAGAACTTGTTTTACTTGTTAAACATGTTTTAACATCATCACTTATTTAAAAAAGGCAATGCATTTTATTTATTTCTAATAATAAAATAATGTAGTAATAAAAAAGGCTCTTCCAAATAATAATAATAATAATAATAATAATAATAATTAATAATAGTCTCTTCCAAATGGTTGAGATGTCACTTCATGGTAAAAGTATCAATATACTTGCAAATTCCAAAAAGATTAAAGGTGGTATAGTATGTACTTTAAATCAAGGGCATGGCATAAACACATATGATAACAGTTATTTATAAAAACATATTGTAAAAATAATTAGCAAACAGCAAACGAAACAACACAGAAGAAATCACAACACTGCAGTAGTATAGTAGCAATTCAACTGATTGAAGACTAAATTAGGACACCTTTGAGCATGACGCATGAGACAGTTTAACACCATTTTAAATTTAAAGTCCCAAGCATCAAATACAAATAAATAAATWAAAAGGTCAAATGGAGCTCTAAGAAATTCTAAGTTTTTGTGTAGTGGAACAGCAAAAAATGTTCCGTGATATTATATCCACTGTATTTCTCATATCATTCAACAAACAATTTAAAAAGGCATACTATTTAAAGACCCGGAGTCTTGCTGTGGATTTTTTAAGGATAGCTCAACCAAATGGTAGAGATGGCTCAATCAGGTTAAGTTTGAGAGGATTTTTCAGTTAAAATATAATGATTGCGTTTTACAAAAAAAGATCTAAACAGATTGTTAAAGGGTTCATTTTAATAAATMATTTCCATGATGAGAAATTTGTGACTAATAATCATAGTGTACTACTGTATGTATTTTAGTCACATAACTTGCATCATGGATATGGAGAAAGGAACAAAAAGAAATCAGCTGAATATTTGAAGAAGCAAGTAGTTCAAAGTTCAWGACATTATTCCATAAAGTTTCCATATTTCCTTTAATTAAAAAAACAAGCAAACTGTGTGTATTTTCTAACAAACATTAAATACATTTTAAATGTTGTCCAATGTCCATGAGTCCATTTTTTTTTTTATAACGCATAATTTTTTTCCCTCAAACATATTTACGTGAGGGGAGTTTATATTGTGGAAACTACAGTAAATCTCAGCTCATGTCTAGCCTACTGACCTTGTCATAAAGGTGCCATTCCTTGTACAAATCCTTGTATCATGCAAATGTCACCAGGAACTAAAAGAGAGCAAGAGTGACCTGAATCAAATGTAAAACAAATGACGATACCTATTACGATGAAGCCATCATCAGAAAGTTTGCAACATGGAAGCAGTCCCTGTTCCACACGCGCCCTTACAGAGGTCTGAAACACACACACACACACACACACACACATAGACACCAGCTTTGAGTGTGGGCGGCAACTGAAAGCATAAATGATCACATCTTTCAGTGAACCTAGAATCACAACAGGAAGTGTCCTGAAACCACAGACACGCTGTCTGTGCTGTGTGTTTGTGTCTCTCTCTGTGTGGGAGGAAATTGCACTCGAGTGTAGCAAGTCAACACACTAACCCACTCTCACATGTGCATACACATGCACACACGCACACACCCAGACACACTCACGCACACACGCACACCCACACACACACTCACGTGCTTAATGTCCTTATGGGGACCGTTTATTGACAAAATTGTTAATGAGCTTAATGAATAATACACCACTCTTAAAAGTCTAGGCTAATTTTATCATTAATAAATTAAGAATTATGATAAAAAATCATTAATAAATGAAGCATTATGAAAAAACTAAATAAATTAAGTAATACATTTTTACTTTTGTAAAGTAAAAGCTGCGATTTTTAACATACAAACAAACAAACAAACAAACAAACAAACAGGCAGGTTTTCTTGTGGGGACCAGGTCCTCATAAGGTCAAAGAGAAATTTGGGCCCCATCTAGATTTAAAACACACACACACATAGAACATGGTTGGAATGGGATGCTAGATCGCTTGTGTGAGTGGAACGGTACCTACATCACTGGGAAGCACCTCCACGGTGGTGTTGTAAAACTTATCTCCATTCACTTCGATATTTCCACTTCTGAAGAGGTACCTAGACACACACGCACACACACAAAACCGGATTAGTGTTAATTCAAAGTGCCAAAAATATCGCAGGGGTCAGGTCCTGCAGTAACAACGTGCAAATAACGTCATTGAGGCCAACAAGTCATAACTGATAAACATCGTAGATAAGACCGATTATTAAAAAAGTTGCACCAAGCAAATAACTCACAGACCTGAGAAAGCCTGGTGTTATCGCATGACCGTGCAAACAAGAACAGCTGCTAAAAACCCTGTTTCATCTCAACAACCTAATCGCTAATACACTTCGCCAGCAAAGGAAGATGAAATATAAATCCTTTAAAAAACCTTTTGTCCAAAATTATATAATCTGCATAAATTCAAACCAATAGGTAACCATATACACTGCTGAGAACACATTGTGAATATAGACAAGTTCTAATAGTATTTTTATGAATTATTATGAATATTTCTGCATAGCTACTTATTCATAGCTCTTTATTAGCATCTTTACTAAGAAAAAAAATCAACAGAGGAATAATAAAAACAATCAATGTTTAATTATTTTCCTTTTTTATGATCCCAGTAAATGCCTCTTCCAAACGGTTGAGATGTCACTTCATGGTAAAAGTATCAATATGTTTTAAAAATAAATAATAAATATTTTTTTAAAAATCTGAAAAAGCCATACAAAGTCCTAACATCTTGCAACAGAAGAAATGCTTTTGAGAATGAGATCCACTGCATTTCTTGCGTCATGCTACTAAGCAATTACAGAACATAGCATACTATTTAAAGACTCTGCATTTTACTGGCAATTCGTTTTTGCTTATTTCCTCATTTTTTGCAACACCATGCATCGCACAAATGTACAAGAGAAAGGGAAAGAGCAAAAACCAAACCAGAACAAAGACACACCTGCGACGTCCTTTTAAATAAAGGTGTCCTTAAATATAGCATCATACATAGTGTATAACATAATGAAACACAGTTTTGACATGGCTAATCCAAAGTAGAAACACGTATAATACAGACACAAGGTGACGAGTTTGTGGAGATTTTATCATTTAAACACTTAACATACAATGTTTAATAGGAAAAAAAATATAATGTTCAATAACAATGACATTTTTTTAACATAACACCATCATGTTATTTAAAAGAAACCATATTTATGAATGAAATTACGCTTTATGAATGAATTCATAGATACTAGTGTTGTACTGATCTGTTACTAGTGTAATTTCATTTTAAGTAAAAGATAGCTGACAATAATTAGCTAGAAGTTTTGCTAGAAATTTCACAGGAGTAGTTCAGGCTAAACGTTTAAGGGACTTTCGAGAACAAAGGTACGTTTATACTTCTGCAACTATAAATTGTATTAGCTGTTTAACTACTTTCCCTTTTTAAAATGTTCCCTTGGGAATGTTAAACCAGAATTTCAACTCAACCTTCCATTGTTTTTAGCGTAAACACAATTAACAATGAAAAAGCTTTCAGAAATGTTTATGCTAGTTTAATAACGCTCATATGATTTTAACATAAAAGTGCCTTTAGGCTGAGTTATGTATTAACATTTTTAAATTAAGGACAGAGTTTCCACTCAAGGAAAATACACTGCCTGGCAAAAAAAAAAGAAAAATTAAAATAAGAGTCGCCGTTTCAGTTGGGTAAAATTATTAGCAAAGAAAACAACTAAGGAGATTTTAAATTACTAAAACTGAATTAAGAACCCTTTAAAACATTATCAAAACTTGGAACGATAGCGCTGAACCGTCAACTTTGAGCACTAATCATGGTTGAAAAAAAAAAACATGAATGGAGAAGATTTAGATATTTAAGGAAGGTGCATAGCAACACACAATGTAATAAGAAATCATAGGATTGGTCCTAAACAGGTGAGTTTTTTCTAAGAAAACCAGCTCGTGAGACTCATCAGAAAAACAGTTTGCTAGGAGGCATAAAGATTAGATGAGTCTAACGAGTCCAGATCGGATTTCAGAGCGATGGGCGCGTCAGGGGAAGAAGGGAAGCGCATGAAGCGATACACAGCGATCATGCACAGTGTCCACAGTATACAAGCCTGTTTAGTTGGACTCACTAATGTTATTTGGCAATAAAATGAAGTCAGCTGACGACCTGAATGTACTGAATAACAGGTTATCACTGGACTCAGAATGTGAAATAGTGGTTGTTGGAGCATCTGGAATCATTTTCTCACATGTACTGGGCCGTAATCAAAGCTAAAGGTGACCGAATTAGACCCTTAGAACTGTTTTTGGCCAAGCAGCATGTGTGAGTGGAACAAAAATTAATTGTTAACTCGTATTTCACTAACTTATTAAATAGAATTGGGTAGAATTTCAGTACAAATTTCACTCCTTCTTTAGTGTAGGTACAAATTAATTCATGTTAATCTCGTGTTTTCCTTTTTAAAGCAGACCTGSAGCAAATTAATGGGCTATTCGTGCACATGTAAACGCTATAACACGATGTAAATGAATACATTTGTTTGCGTAAGTGCTTGTAGGCAAATTTTCCGAATGCCAGAAACATCCTTTGAGAAACCCACACTGATTTCAGCTGTTGCTAGCGGTGCACGTCCTGTCCTCACGGATGTCTCTGCTTTATATGTTCACTGCTCAGTGACTGTGATTACCATCTGCACTAAGAGAAACACTACCCATGGGACGCCCCTTCAGCGCTTGTTTCCTCTTACTTTCACTTGAAATGTCAAAAGAACAGTCTGATCTCTGGTTTACTGTAAGGCACACACACACACACACACACACACACACACACACACACACACACACACCCACTGGCTTCAGTAAATAACACCAGGGAGTCTGGAGAAGTACATTTACGGTTTGTCGCTCTTTGGGACACGGATCCGCGGCCGTTAGGACACTTTTCAGATGAAATATGGTTTCAGAGTTTTAAATAAAGAAAGAACTGCTTCCAAAACATCTGACTTAAATGCTGAAGCATTTCCTCTGTCATTGTTTCATTACTCGTCCTCACCTTCGTCATGCGGTTTCTAGAAGACAGGTCAACTCAAATGTGCCTAATGTGCAGTCCGTAAAGGAAGACGTTTTGCTTAGGCAATGCTTTAAAATATGATACAATCAGCAACCTGAAACATCACTGGAGTACATACAGTACAATAAGCCTATGATTAAATGTTAGTGAGATATAAATATTGTGTAAAACGTATGCCATGAGATGATGTGGGGTTTAAGTAGGGGGCGCCGATCAGGGTTTTCGGGGCCAATCACCGATCCCTGATCACAGAAATGAGAATCAACCATAGGTGTGTGTGTGTGTGTGTGTGTGTTGGGTTATTCGGATCTGCCATTTAAAGTGCGGTATTTATTGTGTAGTATTTTTATTTATTTGTTTACTATTTATATATCCGTAAAAAATCTAAAACTATTCCAAACATCAGTGCACAAATATTAATTATAAATGTAAATCTTTTATTTACTGGAAGGCAACATATTCCATTCTCTTATTATATGTTGTAGATTGTAAAGAAACTGAAACCGATGCAATAGTAATAGCCTGTGCTCGATTAAAGAGCAAACAAAAATTTTCCATTCCGTATTAACTAGCATCAAGCGGCGCTCACACACACACACACACACACACACACACACACACCGGAAATCTGTCTGTCTTGCGATACTCACTCATTAGAACACTATGTTTGACAGTGAATAACAAACCAGAAATCTGCACTAAGTGTTTTTAAGTAACGTTGTAATCGATGAGCCGATCATGGCTACTCATTAGTAAGCAGCGTGGGCAGGCGTTTCTTTATAAATAACAAAATTTCTGCATTTTTAAGAGACAGTCTTTTTCTCTTATCATTCAGAATGTCTGCAGCCGTACTCTTCATTATTATTTCTGTATAATAAATATTCTTTCTAATTCTGATTTGTACCGTGCATAGGAACTCATGCTCCCCTCTCCCAACTCGTTTGCTGGTCAGAGTTGACGTTGTTTTTGTGCTGCGTACTTGGGTACACCTGCGTATTTACACCCTCCGATACAGCAGGTGGCAGTATACACCTACTTAGTTTGTGAGCCGCAATTAAACAGAGAAGAGAGGAAGAGAATGAGGAAGTTAACGTTTGAGAAACATTGATTGTTTTTATTATTCATCTGTTGATTTTTTTTCTTAGTAGAGATGCTAATAAAGAGCTATGAATAAGTAGCTATGCGGAAATACTCATAATAATTCTTTTATGGGGAAAAAAATGTCGAGAGTAACGCTCTTGTGTGCTTTCCTACTTTTTCAGCTATGGTTATGGAGGTCAGGGGATGAGATTAGCGCCTGCTATGCTCACACTCTGCAATTTCAGCGGACACAGACTGGGCGCTGACGACGTCGTGTCTAAACTACGATCTCGTCCGTGATTTCGTCCGTATCTGATTCGATCCGAGTCTGGAACGATTGTGTTCTCACTGATCGATATGAACCTAATACATGATTTTGGGGGTCAGACTGTTCTCTGAAACGATCCCGGGGCCCTAGTATGAAAATACTCTATTCTCTGCAGAGTAAGGTTCGAGCTTTTTGAGGACATCCATCTACTGTAGGTGGTTGAGTGAGGGTTGAGGTACAAGATTTAGCGGCTGCCTAAAACTTTTCAAACTCGAATTATTCCCGCTTGTTGTTCTTGAGCGGAATAAAGTTTGTTGTGTTAAAGCTTAGGGCAGATGCTCCCTCACGTTGTTCTGCTTTGGCAACACTTTGCATATTTCAAAAGTGACGACATCTAAAGAGACTCAGTAATAATCCCAGCCTGGTGACGGCATGCTGACGCGGCAGAATCGGTTGAAGACCGATCGATAAAAATGACCTGATTACCAGCCGTATTTGATCAGCGGCTGATCGATTGGGGCGCCAATTGGGGCGCCAAGACTTTAAATCTTAGAAGACGTTGATATCGTGCAGATTTGCAAAAATKTAAATGAGTGTAAAAAGAGTAAAATCAGTGTTGGACAGGGTCATGATAAATATGCATTTAAAAGAAAAAAAAAGGTCATCAGCGACTTTGAGAATCGGTGTTTCTATTCCTCGTGCGGAGAACAGCCTCACACTTTAAACCTGTTTTAGAATATTAAGGACTTTTTACTATTTTGAATTATACTGCAATTCTAATCTACTGTATGCATCAGGGAAGCTTCTTCCTAGACTTCCCACTTCGGGATCGGTCAAGTGACAAGAGCCACGCCGATAAAGACATCAGGCCAATGACACGCCTCCTTTACCATACCGACTCGGACAATGGCCACGCCTCCTTCACTGTTCTGACGCAGACAAAGGACACATCACTCTTTTACTGCGGCTGTCAGGCACAAAGGTCACTGCTATTTCAGTGTGCTGCCATTGACAAAGGCCGAGCCTGCTTGAATGTAGTAACAGGCAGAAAAGCCACACCTCCTTTACTAGACTTGAATGCGCTCACGTGGTGCTCTCACCTTTTAATAGTTTGAGGTGTGTTGAACCTGATAAGGATGTAATCTCCTTTGGTGGGTGAGAAAGCCCACAGGAAGTCTTCGCCTCGATAAGCCCTGTCCAGTGTATGGCTCTGATAGTGCTTCAGACTGGTGCTCAGCTCGGCAGGCGGGTTACGGTGGGCTTTATGCAGGACCTGCTTCCCGAAGTCTTTATCCTGATAAACACCACACACACACACACACACACATACAGGGTGAGATCTGATTCACAATTACCGAATATTATCTCCAGATTAATATTTGATTAGATCCAATTCAAATGTATTGCCATTGCATATGTTATCTTATCTCATTGTCTATACCGCTTTGATCTGTGTTAGGGTGGGGGGGAGAAACTTTGTGCACATGGCAGGGCACAAGGTCCCAGGGTCCCAATCTATTACATACACTACACAAAATTTGAGAATGCCAATTAGCATGTCTTTGGACTCTGGGAGAAAACCCACCAAGGATGGGGAGAACATGCCRGGGAAAACGGGAATCGAACCTGGCCGGGAATCGAACCCTGGAGGTGCAAGTTGACAGTGCGTTTGTCACAGTGCAAAATAATGTACACAGTACACAGGGAAGGGGTTATATACAATGAGTGTAAATGATTATAGATGGATGCAATGAAGGAACATACAGCTCTGGAAAAAAAAGAGACCACTGCAAAATAATCTGTTTCTTATGTTTTTTTTTCTTAAAGGTGCATGTACAGTACAGTAACAGTTTTGTTATTTATTTTTTTTGTGAACAATTTTTCTCCTAAATTGAAAAAATAACTATTCTTATTTAGAGTGTATATTTAAAGGAAATGACATCATCGCATCATCACATCAAAATAACACAAGATCGCGCAGTATTTGCAGAGCTTTAATAACTCAACAAAACTCAACAAAATGCAAATAATTTGTAAACAAATTGTGCTAATGCTTCGGCTAAATAACATTAAGACGGTGGAATAATAACCCTGATTTGTAATTACAGCTTTCATGTGTTTTGGCTCTGCACCAGTTCTTCACATTGCTGTTGGGTAACTTTACGCCATCAGCTTTGCTTCCTCTTGATGACGTTCCAGATGTTCTCTAGAGTAAACTGCAGTGCGCTCTTATTAWTTTTCCAGAGCTGTATTGTACTGTATACCATGGTTATGATATCSTGSTTTGAGAAGGTTACATACACTGTTATGGAGAGTGCAGTGAGAGTGCCATGTGACTACGACTCCATAAAAAGGACTCAACCAAAAAAAAAAAGTGCAGGGAAAGATGGGGTCAGAGTTAAGAAGCCTCACTTTCAGATTCTGTATTTTGCCGGCCAGAGAGGAGTGCACCCCAACATGCTGAAACAGGGAGGGCTTGATAGTGCGCTTCAGCTTCGCCTTCTCGGCGCTGCAGTGTTTCTGTAAAGCGGAARCAAAGCATTTGTTAAATCTACTGTAGGTTGTTGAATCTCAGACATACACACGTCTCATTCTCACAGCAGCTTCAAGCACAGAGACCATTACATCGTTCCTATGTTATAAACGTTTGTATTTTTAAAAAATGTAAACTTAACACCAAAATATAATTTTATTACAGACATACTGTATAGCCAACTGCAGAATTATTGGCACCCTTAATGATAACAGGTAAGCAGTATATTAGAAACTCTGTCCTGGTTCTAATATACATTATAGTGCTAGTCCTATCCTGGAGACTGCTATACAGCTGGAGACTTTGAATCAGGATCATGAACACTGTAGGACGTTGTCCTATRTTTAGTAATTAGKTTGCGACATTAACAGGTCCGATATAAACACAACACTGAGACAATGCTCTTSTTAAACGACGGAATGACTTTGATGATAAAATGATGTTGGCGAAAAAAAGTTACCATAAAGCACAGTGAAAGGATTTTCTCGTATATTCCAGTTGGGAAGCTGAGGTCAGAGTACAGAGTCGACCAGAGTASAGCGCCCCCTAGAGCAGATTGGGTTAAGGGCCATGCTCAAGGGCTTAACAGTGGAAACTTGGCGATCAGTAACCCAGTAACTCACAGCCTTAACCGTCCGAGCCAACACTGCACCAATAAGTGACAAATACAGGACCACCTCAAAACAACAGAATTTTAATGTTTATTTATCTTATTTATTAGAGATGTGAAGATTCTTCTGTGTCGCAATTCATGTATCACCACACTGGACCTACTGAACACAGAAATCCAGAATCCAAATCCCCAATTTTTTTTTTTAATGAATTTTTTTGTATGCTGTAAATTTGTTTATTTTATGCTGTAAATATATTGCAGTTCCTTTAAATTCCAACAGGTGGCACACGCTAAACCATTCACATGTTGGAAGGCAGCACGGCATCCTGTGTGGTAGGAGCAAAGTATTTGCTGTTTTTTTTTAGAATTGTAAATCTATAAATAATAATAATAATAATAATAAATATTGAATTGGGATATTTATAAACTAATACTCCTGATGCTCAGATTCCTCTCTTTTAGCTACTTCCTGAATTAATGTTTTGCTAACTAGCGGTTGGCTGCGCAGGCTAGCTGGTTAGTTGGTCGTAACTAATAAGGAACAGAATATCACGCAGTGGTTTAACGATTTGTGAGTGTAAACAGTCGTCTCCTTTACCCTCTTGTATTTGAACTGAAAGAAGAAAACGTTAAAATGTCTTACGTTGTCCTTCTCAGGATTACACGCTTTGACCCACAGGATGTGATCCAGCAGCCAGTCGATGGGTTTGTCCTTGTGAAACATCAAAAAGAACTCCACAATAGTGGGCAGGTCYGAAGCTCGGAAAAGCTTCCCTGTAGAGGAAGGGAAAGTGTATTGTGTGTCAGGGCGTGTCGGAGTGTTTCTGCTCGATTCATATCGGACGTATCCGTTCCAGAACGCTGGTGGTGTTGGAACAGCACATGGGTTTGGGAATAAACCTCGAAACCAGTTTCGAGTGTATGTATGTATGTATGTGTGCGTGTGTGGTTGTATGTGTGTTTTCATGTTCTCAGGTTCTGTTTGTAAAAGAAATGGGTTTCTCCCATCGTATCAGATATATTTACTGCTTTGTTCAAACTAGGTCGAAATCTACCAGGCTGGTGTCGTGACCACGGACGGCATTCGGGTTGTAACGCAAACCTGAAAAGAACTGACACAACAGGAAGAAATGTGAGAAGAGAAACAACCAAAGAACAGGAGGGGAGAGGAGAAAGGTAGAAGGAAAATGATGGAAAGGTTGAAGATGCAGAAGAGTACATGCAAGAGAGGAGAAGAGAAGAGGTGAGAGGAGAGGAGAAGAGAACTGAGAAACGAAGAGATCATAAGAAGTATGAGAAAGAAGAGAAATCATAGAGGAGACGAAGACCAAATTAGTGAAGAATCTAGAGAAAAGAAGAGACAGACAGAGGAAGGAATAGGAGAGAAGAAAAAAGCAAAGAAGAAGAGAGGAGAGAAGAGCAGAAGAGAAACGAAGATGACAAGAGAGAAGAGAAGAGATGAGAAGAGAAAAAAACAGAACAGAAGAGAGAAGAAAAGAAGAGAGAAAAAGAGAAACGGCAAAGATAGAGATGAGAAGAGAAGAGAAGAGGTACAAGGATAACATATGTGAGAAAAGTCAGGAAGTGAAGAATAGAAGAGGAGAGGAGAGGAGAGGAGAGGAGAGGAGAGACCTAAGTACCTATGAAGCCCAGCTGTGAGAACTCCAGGAACAGCCATGGCTCAGTGTTCAAGTTAATGATGTGCTCCTTTATAGCCTCGCTGTATCCTGACTTCGCCACAATGTCATCCTCCAGCTGTAACACACACACACACACACACACACACACACACACACACACACACACACACACACACACACACACAGACATCACTCTCATAGCCTGCTTCAGTACTTCAGTCACACCTGACTACACACAGCGACACAGTGCACACTCATACTTCTCAAACAGTAGAGCATTACAACCGTGTTTTTAACACAACACTACGATGAGCGAACCTGAGTGTGAGGAGGAGAAAAGATCAGGAGAGAAAAAATGAGACTAGAAGAAAAAATTAGGCCGATTCCCGCTGATTATAGCGGTACAAAAGAGAGCAGTAAAATTCTATAAACATCTTAAAGTGAGTAATGAAAACACCCTGCGGTACGAAGCACTGAGAACCCGAGAGCTCTGTCAGCTGGTCCTGAGACTCACACTAACACACAAACCCCTAMCACACTGCAGTCTCAGAGCAGCGCCGCTCACCACAGTCTCATCAGAATCAGACACATCACTGATCAGATGAGGAGAGAATATCTGGAGCACTGGGACAGTCAGACCCAAACCCRGTCCAGACTGCACTGCTGTCGGGCCCTAAAGAGAGAATATGAATTGGCAGAGTGTCTCTTCACCGTCAGAGATATAAAGCAGAGACAGATTCTG
>QMIH01001553.1:62960-75531 GCA_003987875.1 Clarias batrachus | reverse complement strand
TATATATATATATAATGTAGACACGGAACATGCTAGAACATGCTATTGGTCAGAAAACAACAAAAGGACAAAGTATGAGCTCATACTTCACTCTCTCTTTTGAGTCACCAAACGTTTCCTTCAGGTTAGACAGGTTTGGATAGAAGTAGGGTGAAGGGGAGATCACCTCCACCAAGCCAGACTTCACGTCATCTGGAAAACTTCACACAGACAATGCAAGTTAATCTACTATACAATATACTGCACATATACATATACACTATAATGAGGCGCACTATAGTATGTAGCTGTACAACTGCTGAGGTTTTACCAGCTTATCGCCACGCCCGTCACTGGAATGCTGTCCAGAAACTAATGTGCTGAACTGATTTTGTGTGTGTGTGTGTGTGTGTGTGTGTGTGTGTGTGTGTGTGTGGTGCAGGTGCGAGCTGGTATCGGGTACGGACGTTTTGCTGTAACCGAGAAGCCACAGGTCTGCTGTGGTTGGAAAGTGACACTGATGAGGGCTAAAGGACGAATTCTACACATTGTGCATGGAACACGATGAGCGCTACTGTAGTCTCGAATCACACACCAAGAAACTGGACCAACAGGAACACATGCCGCACAGGTTTAAAAAATCTCACCAATGCTGCTGTTCCTGATAAACACATAGCAGAAAGTCCGACTGGCGTTCTGCCACAAGTAAACTGTCCGATACTTACGTTAAATCATTACTYTAATTTTGTTGTACTTTTACTTTAACTTTTTATTTGTTTGTTTTTCCAACATGGGATTGTGTGGAGGCTGACACAAACCTCCTCTGAGACTGGTGAACAACCAAACCAAACAGCCAGCAAAGCAACCAAACACACCAACTGACTGACAGACGGAGCAACAAACCAAAACAATCCAAACATCCAACAAACCAATCACTCAGCCAAAAAAATCAAACAAACCAAAAACCAAACAACAAACATACAAAATAAATCCCAACAACTAGCAAACCAAACCACCAACCAAATGGCTGATAGACTGATCAACTAACCAACCAGCCAACCAACAAACACGTCAACCAACCAACATACAAAAAAAAAATCTCGCCAACCAACACACCAACCAACCTACAAACCTACCAACAAATCAACCAACTGACCGATAGATGGACCAGCTAACCAATCATGCAACAAACCAGAGTGATAATAACATGAGCAGTATGAGCATTTTAAGGATGTATTTAATTCATATCAAGTATTTTATTTGTTATGTTGAGAAATATTTTGGAATCGTTTTTGCAACTTGAGCAACAACCAGCAGGTTGTTGATCCGGCTTCCAAATTCCTCAGATCTCAAACAGACCGAGCACCCATGGAATGGCACCAGACAAACTGRCAAGTCTGATCCATGGAGGCCTCACCACGCAAACCCAAAGGATTCGCCCTTTAACAGACAAAACGACAAGATAGTCCTCCAACCCTCAGTACGTTTCATATGATTAAATAATGAGTTTGTGTTTCTGCTGTGATAGGAAATGCTGCCCTTTTAGATAATAACTGCTAGATGAACCGGCATGTTTTTTTGTGGCTTTCAACATCCTGTGCTTGACAAAATCCTGTTTGTGGCAAACAGTACAAGCCTGAGCGAGTGTTTCTGCGAATCAAACACCAGCCCGACTGTYGGGAAACTGGAATATATATAGAAAACCATAGATAAAAAAAAGAAATTAAATGAAAAGACTTACTTCTCTTCAATGCTTTTTGCTACACTGGTTACAAATGCAGTGTCTGTCTGTAAAAGAGAGAGAGAGAGAGGGGGGGGGGACGACACCAGAAATTAGAAAAGTGAGAAAAGGAGGGGGGAAAAATAAAGAGACAGTTTACACAAGCTGGAGATGTAAAACACCCACAATGCAAAACCTGTCCCCCCCCCTCCCCACAACATTAGCTTTTGGGTTTTGGCATAAAAAGAACAAGAAGTCCTCAATATTTTACTAAGTGACTGAAACCGAATGATTTATGTTTTTTCTTTTTTTAAATGACATTTAAAAAAAAGTACAGTACATGTTGCTTAAGAGCATGAAAAGCAGCGTGGTTGGAAATAGTAACACTATGCAAGTTCTTCGAGTTCCGCAAGTTCCAGAAGTTCGACAAGTTTGTCACGTTCGCTAAAGCTGTCTGATCCCTCAACACTTCAAAGGATGTTGGGCGAGCGTCGCTCATTACTAAGCTGCGGCCAGACGTTTTGAGAATGACACAAATATCAATTCTCACAAAGTCTTCAGCGTTTCAAGATCTTTTTGTCAGATGTTACTCTGGTATACTGAATGTCATTTATTTACAAGTATTTCATAAGTGTCAAAGGCTTTTATTGACAATTACATCAAGTTTATGCAGATTCCTGGCCATGGACCCAACATTGTGAGAATCGACTACACACATGAATGTGTCTCAGGATGTTTTACTGATGGCATGACACAGCACTGATGATACCGAAGGGTCAACACTGAAAATATTGACTCTTTGCATAAACTTAATGTAATTGTTAATAAAAGGGTTCATTAATACTAGTTATACTTCAGTATACCAGACTAACACCTGACAAAAAGATCTAAAAACAGCAGATTTTGTGAAAATTAATATTTGTGTCATTTAATTTTTTTTTTTTGGCTACGGCTGCACTAAATGTTTCTGTGATACTCATGATACACAAACTCAAACTTTACTACGTTGTGTAAAAAGGCTTCCATGTTCCTTATGATACAACAGCCACTGATTTTCCTGAATCATTACTGTATGTCCACCCTTTTAACCTAATTTCTAACAGAGAGTGATATTCAGTCCAATGACTGACCAAATACCAAAACATTTTCTACGGTGGTATCTCTGACGACAGGCCTGCCTGTTCCAATACTTATGGATAATAAATGAGATGATGGCTTTTGAGTAGTTGGATTGAAGAAAAGTGTGTAAATGTTGGCATATTTTTGAATGAAGAACATAAAAAAGCTGTAATGTTAGCACTTTAAAACAGCCAGAGGTGAAGCTTTAAGTTGTTAAGCTTTAGATGTTTTATACTTTCAAGTGTCTAGGTAAAATGACACGCCATGTGGTTTTTCTTCTTATATATATATTATATATATAAAATAATAATAGAGACGTGATATGTTGAAATTGTCGCAGATAGAAGACATTGTAAGTAACAGCTTTTCAAGATTTTAGATATAACTAATGAATAAATTGATCCAAGTCATAGTTAAATAAACAAAAAATTGTAAGTGTTGCGAAATTGTTGTTGCGTAAGAGGAAAAAAAAGTTTCAAAACTTTAGTATTGGAAGAATAGCGTCGTCATTAGCTCCGTTTACAATCATTCCGATTAACGGTTCCAACTTTACTGTTTACACAGACGCTGATCTGATCTTATGTGTGTTTACATTCTCATAAACATGTATATTTTAATCAGAAATATATCTTTTTGATATGCTCTAATAGGTTMTTCCTGCTGTAAGGAAATATAACAGAAGAAGAAAAAGAGGAAGAATAAGAAGAAAAAGTAGTTTTCGTCACGGTTTGAGGTCAGGTCAGGCTTCCTATTTTTTCTGATTAATCCTGCGTTCAGCGTTATGGCTGGTTACTAGACCCGGTACATGAAAGTAAAGATGGATGAAAGCGAGTTGTTCTCACGGGGTGTACAGATTGGGACCGACAGCTGAAAACTCATGACGTCTGCCTATGTGGGGCAAACGAGTGCAGAATGATGAATACTCTAACAAAGGAGAAGCGATCAGCGCAAGTGTTTATATGGCTAATATTTACCTAAAGGTTTACTTTAATGTTCTCAATCCCATTATAAAATTAATTCCAACCGGGCAGGGCTGGATCGGGTCAGACTGTTCCGACAGAGGTGTTTACACAATGCATTTGCAATCCTGATTGGGCGATTATTCCTATTATTACTGGAACATTTACATTTAGGCATTTGGCAAACGCAAYTTACAAAAGTGCTTTGACGTTCCCATTGGACAGATCCTTACACGGGTTACTAGGTTACTMACTATAAGTACCATCAGTCAAYGCTGCTGGGAAGGTTTACTTTTTTTGCTTGATTAACCCAAATATCTAAGAAACAAATAGGTCTTTAGTCATCGTTTAAAGATTGCCAGTGATTCAGCTGTATGGACATCTAGAGGGAGACAGTCTAGATGCACGCCTTCCTCGATCTCTGAAAGATGGTGGGATCAGTCGAGCGGTGCCGGAGGATATTAGGTTCTATGTAAACGCACCTACTGATTCTTTTCCTGGAGCACACGTCTTATTTATTACATACACTAGTAATACACGAGACAGTGGCGGGAGAAATGTATTTACAAGAAGTATGCTATACGTGATTAAGTATATTTTTGTATATAGTTGTATATATACAGTATATATTCAAGATGTATATGTTCATAAGAAATGAAATCCTTTTTTGTCTTAAAACCCAGCGTTATGCGTTATTCCTCAAAGCGAGACATAAACCTCAGTAAAACACCAACCATCAATTACCTCTGCGACAAAGACGACGATGAGGATGTCCTTCTTCTGGTTTGGTGTGAGGTCGAAAAGGAGAGAGCTCACCGTGTTGACAAGGTAACTCTGTTTCTGTCGGCGCACCGTAGGGACCCCTAATACTAAGGACACTACGGAGACGTTAAAACACACACACACACACACACACACACACACACACACACACACACACACACACACACACACACACACACACAAAGAAGACAAGGGCACATTAGATTGTGTTCTTCACAGCTTGACAGCACATATTAAAGCACCGGAGCTATGAGCAATGGAAACAAGGATTCAAAGGCTTTTTGAGTAGGGTTTGATGTTCTAATGAGATTATGAACCATGTGACGAGTAGCACACTATGGGATAAAGTCAGTTTCATGTGGACTGTAGTCAAATGCGTGTGGTAGAAAAGAGTTCKCAGAAACCTTCCTGGTGGATCGTAAGCCAATATTTGCATGGCACTGATTACACAAAACCACCCTAGACAAAGCTGATATTTGTACCAATTCGTTTTTTTTATGTGGTTTGTGAACATACCCCACGAATAAAGTTTATGTCATATTAAATATTTATCCAGCAATACTTTATACACGCATGACATAACACTGAGCTGGCAGTAATTTATAGACAACTCAGTGACTCCAGGAAACGACAGTAAATCGTTCAGGGAAAGGGTGCCATTATTTGTGGTCCCAACGAGAAACTCTATACAGAGCCTAGGAGGCACGTGGGATCGAATCTGCGATCGGTGTGTCATCCTTGCCAGATCGGTTTGGCTACTTTTCCCTCGACCCAGGTTTGTGGAAATAACCCGAAGCGTCAGATGTTGTCATGGCAACGGATCAACTTTCAAGCTTATCCTAGTGCTCGTTTGTGATCAGGAACTGACATCAGCTGATTTAAAGGTTCAACTTTTAAAAGGATGATGATGATTTCAGTAAAACTTATTTCTATTTKTCTTATATATCTCAGTTAAGGATTAAAGGCTAAATTTAATCCTTCAGCGGCTCACCAGTGACAGCTAGGCCATTGCTGGGGCTTGAAYCTCAGACCTTAGGATAACTAAACCCATTAGGATGTCAAAGTGTTTGATAAAAATCCTCTAATGATAGTCATTCTGCTCATGAATGTCATAAACTGGGGATGCGTAAATATATATTTTGCCATTACCGCTACACGATCCGAAGCTCTGACGTGAGTCATGCTTTGTTATCATGCTTTGTTGGAAGCATTAGATGAGCATGATTTTAGCCTGAATCGTATTTAATCTAATCGATCTCCATCCAGACTTTCTGCCTTCCCATTGCTAATGCACGGGTCTGATGAAAGTTTCTCGTTCCATACATTATTCATTCTTTTTTTTTTTTTTTATCCTTATAGACAAAAATATAACAGAAACTGACCCTGGCTGCGTCCATATCCGAGGTGGACTTTAGGCTGCAGGCTGTCTCGGTTTTGTTTGAGGTGCGGCAGGTACAGGAGAGCGTAGGGTAGTGGACGCAAAAGCTGTCTGGCTAGAGGGGACAGAGACACAGAGAGTGAGAGAGAGAGTGAGATGGTGAGGGTTCTGGACGTCTGGGTTCTGAGCGATCGTACAGTACACGCTCTCACATACTTACCCGAAGAGTTTCTCAAGAAGCTAACCGAGGAGTTCTTTAAGTTGCTGATAGTCAGGTTAGCTTTAGTGTTGTTTATGTTCTTGAGTTTCTCCAGCATTTGAAACAGTTTGTATGATAATTCCTCTCCACGTTGCTCAGCTCTTAGCAGCCTCCAGTAAACATTGTGGAACTGCTCAGGCGACAAACCTATATCTTAAAACAAGAAGTGAAATGACCATTATATGTCAAAGTTAGTGCCCCCTCTTTTAATACTATATGTATTTATGTAAAAACTAAAGAAAAATGCGCCACAGCCCAAAGCATCACCCCTCCATCGCTGTTTTCACCAGTGGGTATGTTTTTTTTTTTTTTTTTGCTGTTTATTTTTGGCCAAACATGGTGGACAACTCCACTTTGGTCTCATTTGTCCATAGAAGTCTTGTGGTTTGTTCAGATGCAGTTTTGTGAGACGCAGTCAGGCTCCTGTGTTCCCTGTAGACTGAACCGTGCCTGTTCAGTCTTCTTCTAATTGTGCTGTCATGGACTTTAACATGCTCAGTGAGGCCTGTAGGTTTCTTTTTCTTTTTTTTTGTATTTCTTTTATTTATTGATTGATTTTACATTGAGCATTGCACAATCTGATCTTAGGGTGAATGTGCCAGGACGTCCACTTCTTGGAAGATCAGCAACTGTCTTGAAAGCTTTGTTTGAAATGGTTTTATAGTTAACACACACCTGGATGCTCCAGACCAGCAAACTGCCAAAACTTTATCTTTTATAGAGGTCTGCACACCTGCTGATGATCAAGGGCTGATGATTAGCGGCACCTGGCATTTCTGTTAGATAAATAATCGCACGGTGGAAAAAAAGCTATATGTTGTTGTTCGTCTGAGGTCGCATTTGCCGAATACTAAGATTCACTATGATCAGATGATTTTTATTATGTTTTTAAACACACACACACAAAAAATGTAGAATTAAAGGAAAGGGCACTAACTTTTACACATGGCTGTACAAACATAATAACGTGAAACAAAATACAAAACTGTGACATATTATGACTGTTTAAAGTCTTTTATTTGGTTCTTTTATTTATCCATCAATACGCCAATTCCCATCGACCTGCTTCCACTATCACACAAAAGCTACCAAACAGGGAAAGTGAAAGCAAGCACACGTTTCCTTCGAGAGACATGAAGGAAGTTCCAGCGCGCGTCTTCAATTTGTTTAGGCAAATTCCACTCAAATTAATTAACAAATCCTGCAGGTCCTGACAGGTCTGTGTTGTAGCTGAAAAAGTTCCCCTGGTTTGAATTCTCCCGGTATACAGTCTTCAAAACTATTGTATAAACTCTTCAAAAGTATTGGCACCACAGATAATTATGAACAAAAACATTTGTCCTGTATAATCTAAATATTCTACATACATAATGATTTGAACCTTAAAGCTCAGAGCATTTTAGACATGTTTTCCATTTAGCAGTTTTTTTTTTTTTTTTTAAATAAACATGTGGTTCAGGATTGTGCAGTATCCTTTTTTCAGCTCAAAATAGGCAATGTTATGAACTAAATTTTTCATTAATTTTAAGCAATTATCCGAACATGACTGGGCAAAAATTGAAAATGATACACATGATCACGTGTTTTTACAGTTGTTTTCGGTTGTTTCTATGAGGAAATATTATTAATAATAATAATAATAATAATAATAATAATAGTAATAATATGTTCATTTTGAGAGTTCTACATTCCTGCGACGTCATTTCAATATTCCAGTACTGGTAAAATTTACACGTTATAAAAGCAATGATAACTTTCGTTCTACCTAACATATACAAAAAAAACAAACAAATATGACTTCCATATTTTCATTTAAAAACTCATTTTAAAAGTATGTGTTTATTATTCGGACTCACGCTTGAAAAATCCCTTTCTACCCCACTTGGTTAATAAAATAATAATTATACAGCAAAAGTGCTGTTACTTTTAAAAAATGTATTAACACACTAATTACAATAATTTTTTTGTATGATGTATTGAAAGAAAAATCCTCAGAGCCTGAAATGTCCATTATCGTGACTTTATCAGTAAAAGTTTTCTTCTAAAAGTGCACATTACTTAGCAGGATAACTGACAGTTCACATGCTGTGATGTCATGCATCGCCTAATATGCCAATTGTAGTATTATATTGCAATAAAATATGTAATACAATATTACATATAATAGTACAAGATTTTATATATATTGGTTTACTGTGAAATATTTACAAATGCCCTTATATTATCGTAGTGTGCAATATGGTACTTACTGTTTGAGAACATTTTATATTTTATTGATATGTTTTTTATTTTTTATTTTTTACTTTACTTGATAGCAAGGGTGAGCAACTGTAACCAGGAATAAGCACTTTCCTTATGGGATTAATAAAGTTCTTTGAATCTTTGGATGTAGAAAAAGATCAGATAAAAAAACAGTAGCGTTCATTTAGTTTACAATGGCGGGAACAAAGAACAAAGAAGAGACTGATGGGTTTTTATAGCATTTTACTCCAAGATATAAAACGTATTACGAGTTCTGTGTAAAGATGGAATGACATGATTATTTAAAAAAAAAAAATTTATGATACGTTTTTTTATTTATTTATTTATTTTTACAAATATGGCTTTATAACCTGGCTGCAACATTGTGGCAGAATAAATAAAACACTTGAAAACAGCAAAGCACTATCCACCCTCTTCTGCAGACATGAGCTCACTCGTGGACAAAATTGGCTAGGAGAACACTTTTCTGTTGCGGTAACTTGATTACGCCATGACATTCCCTTTGTGAAAAAAGTGCTACRCAGACTGACCGTTGACGGTATGATGTTTTGAAGGGAAATGCCATGCCGTTTTCGTGAAATTATTRAAAYGTTGAAATGTCTATAGGGATTTTTTYTTTTTCGTCTGTTTGTCAGGACAGCGACCGTGAGCCGGGTGTGTTAGCTAACAGCCATGACTCGATTTTAATATCAATCCTGGAGAATATTTCCTATATTTTAAACTTCCTTATATTAACTGTTGATAAAGTTACCAGTTCCCTCTTCCTGTCATAGGCTTTAAAGATACACTTCTTCTTTCTGAAGACTAACACACCAACACAGTATTAATCAGCCATAAYGTAATGCAAGASACAGACAATGTAATAAACGCAGCTCTAAATGTCAGTGATGTTCAAAATCAAATCAAAAGTTTTGACACCCTAGACTGAATACTATATAATAATCGTTCATTTAAAGGCGGCTTCTGATTGCGCAGTATGACAGAACACAGTTATGAGAGTAAAAWCTCCCCTTATTTCTCTATATACTCCCCTGCTACACTAATGCACTTATCCCAGCGTTTCACTAGTGCAGGAACAACATCAAGGTAGAAAGTTTTCTTAATAAAAAAATGCGTAAGGTGTATAGGCAGGTGAATAAGTGTATATACAGTTCCCATAGACAGATTCATCTCTTATACAAGTTGGCCAAAAGTTATCCGGCGATTTTCAAGAAACAGGAGGAGCACTCGCTGAACGTTCATGGGAACGAGTGCGGTGCACTCCAGTCATTCACGGATGTATGACTTCATTCAAAAAGTTAATAGGTGTAAACTGGTTTTACACCTTCATTCACCAGCAATTCCATCACAAGTTTGACTTGAACGTCCCACATAGAATAGCACACCCTGTCGTTTATTTACCCGATAAGTAGTTTTTAATCAGTAATAAGTTTTTTCGAAGAAAAAGTGAGGCACTCAGGCTTATTTCAGAAAATCTAATGTAAATGTAAACAAACAAACAAAACAAACAAACAAACAGACAAAAAAAATCCTGTAAGGCTTTTATAAGCAGGTTTATCCAAACATCTGACTTATGGAGACGTACRGTATACAGCATGCTTACATATACGGTTATTTGCATGCGGTAGAGCTCAAGATCAGATCTGAAGAGCTTTCAAAAAACCCTCAAATCATCCGTCTTCTCCTTTCAGGCGATCAGATAGGTGAAACACTTGATTCTACTAGATTCCTCATTTCAGTGGTGTGTGAATATTTCAGGAACATGTTTTCACAGCCCGCCGTCGATCACCCTGCTCCTACAGTACATTAGGTTCGTTTTTTTTATGTTAATAAATTACTGTATGTCACAGCTTTCGTCATACAATGGTCTTGAGGTTTGCTGGTGGTTTCTGTATCTTGTCCACAAATGTGTGTCAAGGTTGCAATCTTGAAATTGCTGCATGAAGAACTAATGAGCGGATTCGCTTGTCCCTCGTTAAGCTTTTCAAGGGAACAACTTGTTTTCTAACTTCTATCTAAAGTCTGTGAGAAACATTCCATAAAGCACAATTCTAAAAAATCTTCCCTTTATATCACTGCCTGCGTTTCATGTTACGGAGCGATTCTATACTCACAATGAGTCAACGTGTGTATGCTGCCGTGAACAATGAAACGAGCAGCCTATGCAAACAATGACATCCGAGACTTGCAAATAGATTTTTTTGGAGGCGTGTATCACCAGGGTGTTTGTATAGAAGCATGACTACTGGACAATACACATGGTACTGGATATCACATCTCATGCACTACACTTCTCAGAACACTTAATAATTATCATTAGCGCAGTGCACTACACAGGTTATTATACTTTACACTGTACAGACCCTTGTTGTTCTCATTATTTGGAACACTTGTGCACCTGCACGCTCATATCATTATCCTTATAACATTTCAATCGGGTGTCAGCAGAAATGCTAGACAATATCTGCTAGCAAATTTTAAACACAGAATACGCTAGAGTTTGCACYGGATCTGCAGGAAGGAGGAAATGCGGTCTTGATGAACGAGGTCAGAGAAGAATGGGGAGACTGGCTCGAGCTGATAAGGAAGCTCCAGTAACTCAAAAATTAACACTCGTGATGCATAAGGCCAGGATTCTTAGGCTACGGTGAGGGCAGTTGGGGTCATCCAAACTGGATAGTAGAGTAGCTTTAGGCTTCTAACCCTTAATAATATAATTGCAAGCAACGATGAGCGGGCCCAAGCACCTGGCGCATGYTCGCAGGCTTCCTAATGGCAGCTGATTCCAACCTGTGTGCTGATTCRCATGGGTTTTTGAGCATGTTAAGACCCCAAAAATGGCACAGAGGTTTGTGAAATTAATAAATAAAAAAATAAAAAATCCTTAGAAGAACAAGAGGACCTTCGCACATTTATGACATCAGCACTATAAAACAGCATTTTCAGAGTGACGGCGATAATCATGTCGTCATCGTGCTGACATTATAATGCTTGGGCCCTAATTATACATTGTTTATTATACAATGTTTGTCCACCTAATGCACTGACCAGAGTTCTGGACTATTACAAATCCTATAATGCCCTAGTGGGACTCTTTCTTATGATATGGCAAAAATGAACTAATATTTTTGGGAATTTTCTCTTGTGCTAACTTGTCTAGGATCTAGCTTTAATTCAGTTGTAAAACAGCTTCCTCAGTCAACAGCTCGCAAATGTGCACGTACCCTGAATATCATGAGCAAGGCTGCAATTCACCCTTATAACTCAGCTGATGTTCAGTACAACAGCATAAGTACTAGTGTACAATTGATTTATATATAATGGCTCTATTAATAACGAACCAGTTTCAGAAGCAAATGCTGTGGTTGAAGAAATGTTGCTTACTTTGGTAACCCAGATGTTTATTTGTCATGCACGCACACACGCACACACACGCACGCACGCATGCACACACACATACACACACTAATGCACAGTGAAATCCTTTCTTCGTATTTTGGGTCAGCGTGCAGGATCCAACGTGATACAGTGCCCCTGGAGCCGATGGAGTTAGGAGCCTTGCTCGAGGGAGCAACAACGGCAAACTGGTGGAGCTGGGGCCTGCTCATAACTCAGCACTCTAACCATCTGAGCTACCGCTGCCTTACTACTGACCTACATTTGCTCCTTAAACGGAAACCGTTCCCGAAGCTGTATAAAGCGTTGTGTACTACCATGTCATAGCACACAGTCTTTCTGACACCTTCSAAAAGGAATAAAATTAAGTGATATAAACTGTGGAATCTCCATAGTGCCGTTAAACTGAATAATCAGCACAACTGGAATGACTGCAACTTAATGACTCAAATCGGTCGCGTGTATAATAAGCCTTTTGGTTATGTACACTATTACCATTTWAAATATATCAGTTGTCAGATAACTGATACATTTTAAATGGTAATAGTGTACATAAGTTTTTACAATGAGGTTCAAAGGTTGTAGTGTTGCCAGACGCACCTASAGTATACAGTGTGCTCTCTTTGAAGGTAGGGCTTCACCGCTCAAATGTACCGCTCAAGACAGCCTCAAATGAAACTGTAGTCTATAGTTTATAGATTTCATGAGTGACATGA
>QMIH01001553.1:6010-28016 GCA_003987875.1 Clarias batrachus | reverse complement strand
CAACTTGAAAATATTTAAAACACGAAAATATGAATCACTCACTCATCATCTATACCGCTTTATCCTGTATACAGGGTCTCTGCAAGCTTGGATCTCAGGAGACTTAGGTGGTGTAAGCTCTGGACAGGGTGCCAATCCATCACAGGGGGCACACACACATACAGTACAGTACACACACTCATTCACACACTATGGGCAATTTTGGGAACGTCAATAAACCTAACCTGCAAAWCTTTGGACTGTGGGAGGAAACCGGAGGAAACGAATCAAGCACGGGGAGAACATGTACTGTATACTCCATGCACACAGAGGCGGAAATCGAACCTGCCCAAGAGGAAACCGACCCTGGAGGTGCAAGGCGACACCGCTAAATACTACACCACMAGGCTGGCCGAAAATAGGAATATAAAAATGAACATGAATGCCCCTCAACACAGCAACCAAAAGAAATGTAAACAATACTTAACCTGAATGCTTGTCTCAAAAGGAAAATATCGTWGTTGGTAGGAGGTGAGAGCTYCATCCAGTATGTTTCCATMATCTGTCCGATCGTTCCCATCACACCCTGATATGCTCCAACAGCAAGAATCCACTTCCCCATGATCTAAAACATTAAATATTTTAACATATGCATATGAACATTTAGGTGGGAACTTAATCTTTTAACATCTGTTCACTCTGTCAAAAATGTATTGTGGTCAGCTACAGTACTGTAGCTGACCGCAAATTTCTTCATATTATACTCAATTAAATTAAAAACATATTAAATAAAAAAATGGGAAACAAGTGTTTTCCTGCAAAGCACCTAAAAATATTATTTAAAAAACGGGCTGTTTATGTAACAATCTCAGCAGTGACCTCATTTCCCCTTTGTCTGTTCCAACCACTCAGCATTCAGCATCACCAGTTTACTCATAACCGGCCTGATCATCTGTCATCATCTGCACCTGTTTCTCACTCGTTCATAAGTTAGATGTTTTTTTATGCTTCCATGATTCATGGTCACTGTGTGAGCAACAAGACGACACCACTGTAGAAGTGATCAGAGTCATACAACTACTGTATATAAGCTCACTGGGGTGATACAAGACCCATCTGCATGAGACAGCTCAGAAGTCTGACTCTTAAGACAGAAATGTTCAATTTTGCACGATTGGATCCCTGGAACACATTGATAATTGTCTTAATGTCAGGCCGGCGATTTCAAATATCCACAATGTTTGACCAGGATCTTTAACAAAAAGGCATAACATAATCAAAGTCTGTTGAGAACTGAGAACTGGTGCGCACACTSAATAAACCAGCATTCCATATGTGACTTTTATGTGACCTTTTAAGATACCATATTTCATATTTAATCTACATATTAACTGATTAAAAACTAATTACAAGAGAAGAAGCTCAGAATGTTATTAAACACTGACATTGACCAGCAGTGGACATGAGATACATATCAATTCCAATTTATGAGCATTTTTATTCTCATTTATGCAAATGCTCATGGTCAAAGAGCTACAAAGAACATTCATAGGCGAATTTCTGGGAAGCATTCATTAAATACACCTTTAAAAACTCAGGTCTTTAACTTATACAGAGTGTTAAAGCTGAACTTACTGAGCTGTGGTTGCTGTCTAGCTCCAGTGGTTTTATGAATTCCTTACAGGTCGGCTCAATTATGGAGCTCAAAGCCAGGCCACTCAAAAGAGCCAGAGTGAAGCTGTATTTCAGGAAAGCCATGGCAGATCCTCGTGCTGAAATATGAACAGGACACCTTTAGGAAAACTTTATACTCCTGTCTGTTTGGTCAAGTTCAGTTTTGTAGTGATGCAACGGGTATAGAAAATGTGTCGTAACTCTCTGTTATATGTACAGAAACTCCCAATCGATCTGTACAGACCCTGAACCGCAATAAGAAAAAATAGTGTGGGCAAAGGTTGAGTTTTTTTTTTAAAACTATTATTACCAATTAGTGTCACTGTGGCTTACTGTTTAGCACTGTTGTCTTGCACCTTCAGGGTCCGGTTTCGATTCTTGTCTCTGAGTTTGTCATCATGCTTGGTGGGTTTCCTCCAGGTTMTCAGGTCCCTGGGAACATGCAGATTAGACTAGTTGGCATTCTTAAATTGCCCGTAGTGTGTGTGTGCCCAGCGATGGATTGGCACCCTGTCCGGAGTGTACCAGACTCATACCCCAAGTCTCTTGGGATAGGCTCCAGGCTCCACGAGACCCTGTATACAGAATAAAGCGGTATAGACAATAAAGTGAGTGAGTGAGTGTGTATTATTATTATAAGTACTGTATGTATCAACAACACCAAATTTTCTTCTTTGTCTTTCAGCTGTTCCCTGTCAGGGGTTGCCACAGCAAGTCATCTGCCTCCATCTACCCCTTTCCTCTGCATCTTCAACTACATATCCTCTCTCAATACATTCTTAAATCTCCTCTTTGGTCTTCCTCTAGTCTACCTCCTGCCTGGCAGTTCCAACCTCAGCATCCTTCTACCAATATATTCACAACCTCTCCTCTAAACACGTCCAAACCTAAATGGGCACCGTCCCCTAAAACTGACAAGATGCTCATCAACAGTGATGTCAAAACCTGGATCGCTAATGAGTGGCAGGAACTGAAAGACTGAACTGTGAGAAAGGCTTCAAAAAGCTTTACATATCACAGCTGCAAGAAAGTTGCATGATTGTTGACAATCTTGCAGTTTTGTTTTTCAAAGGTGTGGTAAAAGTTATGTTGTCGACAGGTTCCCCTGCAGGTTGCCATGGAAGTCAAAAAGGGGCATAAGAAGTGTGTGTGTCTGCTCAAAGACACCTACATGTTGAAGTGTGGGAAAGGAGTGTAGGAATACGCTTGAATGCCAATGACAGGTTTCCAATGACCRCTCATTTTCATACACCAAGAGCCTGGGAGCCTGCTTCTACTGTGGAAGGTCTGGACATCAACTTAAGAACTATCCAGTAAAAAGGAAGGGCCCTGTAGTTCAGCTGGGGGCACTAGAGTGTGAGACCTCAAAAAAACTCCCAGACCAGCGCTGGCTGCTCCCTGACTTTCCCGTCCACGAATAACAGGCCCACCTGGTGCAAGCACTTATTGACTCAGTCCGTAACCTTATCAACGCAGCCTCAGCCAAGGCTCTGGGAATTCCCACGCTGCCTTTACAGACCCACCTCAAGGTCCAAGCCATTGACGGGAGTCCGCTTCCATCAATCACTCWCCRAACTCCTTTTTTAGCCCTGCGGGTCTCACTCAAAGTAATCCGCACTATTCATCATGGAAAGATCCCACGCAACGGTCGTTCTGGGTCTACCTTGGTTAACCCGCCATAAACCATAGATYGATTGGACCAGGAACACAATAACAGCCTGGAACCCATCATATTCTACGATCTGCTTACGACCTGCCATCACGCCTTAACCTTATCGCTATGGACAAACTGCTGCACCTCACCCATGTTCCTCCGATCTTTCAACTCTGCCATAGACCTGCTTCCAGGCACCACATCTCCTAAAGTCGCCTATATTCTTTGTCGCCCAAAGAACATGAAGCAATGGATCAGTACATCACTGAATCTCTCACGGCAGGGATCATTCATACTTCCTCCTCCCCTGCGGGGGCTGGCCTCTTCTTCGTTGGCAAATTATTAGATTATAATTCATGTAATTCAAGCTGCTAATTTTGCTTTGATGAATTTTGGCATTATTATACTTCCATAGTGGACGTATAGTATATAAAGTGTATGCTATAAATTTTAATTCAGTTAATCAAATTAACCCGAATCATTCACCTTTGACCCAGAGCTACAACATTACATAATAAAGATAAAGAATGCAGCGGCCACTCTTGGTCTACTTTATGTAAACCCTACATATTAATGGTGAAGAATGCATTGGACATTTCGTACTCATTAAAATGTTTACATTATGTAAACCCTACAACAAACATGTGAGACAAGCACGGCATCACACACACACACAACACATACAGCGACCAACATGTTGCGGGTAGTACCAGCCAGTATTGAAACATTATCAGGGAACAGTTTAAACAATCAAAGTGCTCTTATTGAAGAGCTGAAGCCTAAACTTTGGATTAAACACAGAGGACTACCGTCCGAGGGCATTGTGATCTTGCTTGATCCACACTGTCGACACTAAAAAAAAAAAATGTTCCCCCCTCTTGTCTGTTCCAAACAGAGGTGGGTCGAGTAGCCAAATAATGTACTCAAGTAAGTGCAGCTGTACTTCACAATAATATTACTCAAGTAGAAGTAAAAAGTAGTCATCCAAAATATTACTCAAGTAAGAGTAAAAAAATATTTGGTGACTACTCAAGTAAGGAGGCAGGGTGGTGTAGTGGTTAGCACTGTCACCTTGCACCGCTAGGGTCTGGGTTCAATCCCCGGCAAGGCTCAATTTCCCTCTCCCCCATGCTTGGTGGGTTTCCTCCAAAGACATTAGGTTAGGCCAATTGGCGTTCCCAAATTGACAATAGTGTGTGAATGAGTGAGTTTATGTGTGTCTGTGCCCTGCGATGGATTGGCACCCTGTCCAGAGTGTACCCTGCCATGTGCCCTATGTCTCCTGAGATAGGCTCCAGGCCCCCTGTGACCCTGAATACAGGATTAAGTGGTATAGATGGTGAGTGAGACTACTCAAGTACTGAGTAACTGTTTCATAATAATGTTACATTATTTCATTTGTAACTGTGCTGCAAGAGAAAATGGACACCCCACTTGTGATTTGCATGAAAGAAGAGCAGCGTGCAATGATTTTTCTGTTTGTAGTGGTCTGAGGGTGCCATTATTTATCGAAGACTTTGTGCACAGTACAGAGAAAGCGTTTGAATATCTGCATACAAAAACAAAAAAAAACTTGAACCGATACTCTAAGGAAGGTGAAAGTTTCTTAAAGAGAATCATTCCTGGTGATAAGACATGGATTCGTTACTTTGAGCCTCAAGGTTGTGCACATTGTGGCTTCACAAATGCTTTGCTGCATACCTCGGTTGTAACGAGTGGTTATTTCAGTCAAAGTTGCTCTTCTATCAGCTTGAATCAGTCGGCTCATTCTCCTCTGACCTCTAGCATCAACCAGGCATTTTTCGCCCACAGGACTGCCGCATACTGGATGTTTTTCCCTTTTCACACCATTCATTATAAACCCTAGAAATGGTTGTACGTGAAAATCCCAGTAACTGAGCAGATAAGAGACAGTTACTGTGGCTTAAAATATAAAATTTGTTCAGCTAACTTGAAAAGTGTCATTTCTACAAACTCATAAATACCAAAAGGTTCTAAATACTCATCAAAGTCTATTAATTTGAACTAATTGAAATTGTTTAAGTTAACTCAGTACTCAATATGTTTAATTACTTTGAGCATTAGGGTTTACAGTGTACACAGCAAGCAAAAGAAATTTAACCAGTGTGTTTGTTTCAAAAAGAAAGTGTTGTTGTCTGAGGGAGGTGAGATCTCCATCCAGTGTGTGTCAATGCTTTGTCTGATCATTCTCAACACACCCTGATACGCACCAACAGCAAGGATCCATTTCCCCATAATTTAAAATGTTAAATGAATTAACATATAAATATGAACATTTAGGGGGTGGAAATGAAATATTTTAATATCTGTTCATTCTGTCAATAATGTGTTGTGGTCAGCTACAGTACTGAGCAAAAGTTTAAAAAAAAATCATATTACATTAAATGAAATGCTGTACTGGAGATTAAATTAAATAAATTGGAACAGATACTTTAGTGCAAAGTGCCTAAAGATACAATTATAAAAATATTTAATTTTGTAACAACTTCAGCAGCAACCTCATTTCCCCTCTCGTCTGCTAAACCACTCAGCATTCTGCATCACTAGTATACTAATCACCGGCCTGATTATCTCTCATCATCTACACCTGTTTCTCACTGGTTCATGCTTCGATTCTACGATTCATAGCGATAAGAGGAGATAGGCGACACCTGTGTGTACTGTACGCCTGTATAAGCCCCCTAGACTCTGCACTTGGCGTTTGGACATTGGTTCTATGCCAGGTATGAGAGAGGATCTATGTTGCTCCGGCGTAAATGTTTAAAAAGAGAGTTATGGTTTGTTTTGGTTATAAAGAGATGAAATTACACATGATTTTATCATTTAAAACTTTATTTCATTTTTATTTATTTATCTTTCCTTTTTTTAAATCAGTAAGACAGAACCCATCTGCACAAGACGGCTTTATTTCTAAAACAGGAAGAATTATCCTGGAAAGTTACATAATCCCTCCTTCAGTCTGTTGCCACATCGCTAACCCCTTATCCTGCACTTTCACTCAACACACTGAACCTCCCGGACGCTTTAACATCTCGAGCCACTCAACCATAACACTGTGACTTAACAAATAAAAAACTTTCCTCTAAAACTGCTCAGGTACAAGGACTGGACTGAAAATATGATTTGTTAAATTAAAGTTTATGCTAATTTGTGCTAATCCTGGTTTGTTATCTTTGTAAAAGTGGCAGTTTGCTAACCCACAACATAGCTAATGTTAGCTAACAGTACTTCTCATGTCTTTGTTCGGTCTAATATTAGATCATGTTATTTGAATATTTCAAATTTGTAAAGGATTTTACAGCCATGAGGATCCCAAACACAAGTTTGCTAACAGGATGGGATTATTTGAATCGATGCATAAATGGCAATGCTATGTTATGCTATGCTATGCTAGGTAACAGAATAGTAAWTGCTTCTTTCCTTGTTAGCTTATCTGATAATTTACAAATCTACAGTCATAATCACTGTAATTATGGATTATTAGTGTAAACACTATTGTATTTTTTTWAATTATAAATATTGCATGTGTTTGTGTGTGTGCGCACACGTGTTTGCTTGCATTTGTTTGATGAGTCTTTATATTGTAATGTTTGGTTTTGGCTTGCAGGGCCAGTGTTCTTGTGTCCTGGGGGAGTCCTAGGGCAAAGGTAAAATTTTGCACAATTAGACCTCTGGAATAACTTGATTGTTTTTTAATGCCAGGCTGGCGAATTCCAGCACCTGTTGAGTTCAAATATCCACAATATTTGAGCAGGATCGATTACTCCATCTTTAACAAAAAGGCGTAACCTAATCGAAGTCTGTTGAGAACTGAGAACTGGTGCGCACACTGAGGATTCATGAATCAATCCCGCAAATGATTTCTTGAAGATACCATATTTAATATTTAATCAACATATTAACTGATTAAAAACTAATTAATTAAAAACAAACATTAGACATTGACCTCTTCACCAACAGTGGACACTAGAAACATCAGTTGTAATTTATTTAAGCATTTTTATTAGCATTTTACAGAATCTACTGTATTTTCATTACATGCTGATCTACAAGGAACATTTATAACTGAATTCCTGTGAAAGGTTTCTTAAATATTCTTTAAAAAACTCCTAACAAGTCTAAAGATTTGAAATGTAACCATGTTAAAGCTGAACGTACTGAGCTGTGGTTGTCTTCCAGCTCCAGTGGCTTTGTGAGTTCCTTACAGGTCGGCTTAATTATGAAGCTTAAAGCCAGGCCGCTCAAAAGAGCCAGAGTGAAGCTGTATTTCAGGAAAGCCATGGCAGATCCTCATGCAGAACTACAAACAGGACACCAGAGAAAACTTCATACTCCTGTCGGTTTGGTCTGGCTCACTTTTAGAGTGAAGCAACAGGTCTAGACAATGTGTTGTAACCTTCCGTTATATGTACAAAAACACCCAATTGATCTGTACTGACGCTGAACCACAATAAAAAAACAGTGTGAGCAAAGGTTGAGTGTGTCTTTTAATTGTTAAATGTATTTTTTTTATTTATTTAAAAACTTCATTCATAGTCATAGAGTGGAGGTGCTGCTTCCAATCTGTTAAAGTTCATTTGACCATTATTATGTTTCACCATGGGTTCATCTAAAAATTTGATAAGTATTGACAATACAAACATGAAACACGTTACACAGAGTCAAGCACTTTACAGCTGAACTTCGGTTCATGAACTCAATTCGTTCTTAAAGATTTCATAGGAATACATTTGAATAAAATGAATCTGTTCCCCATCACTATTAACTATATTTAACTTTTGATTTTTGATTTTGTTTATATGGATGATTCAAAATTATTTTATCATGTGMACGATCACGTGCAAAACTGTTGATGGGCAATGCACTCATGCCTTTATTCAGCTGAAAACAGTGAACCAGTGAACTCGATTTGTTCGTACTCAGGGGCATTTGTGAACCGAGGTTCCACTGTATTTGTAAAACTCCTTAATGACGTTTAACAGATCTCTCTATTGGTAATCATCAAAAAAATCGTTGTGATAAGGAGAACTGTTTTCAGTTTTGCTCTGCTTCAGTCTCATTTGTATCCTCCGGGCACAATTCTGCAAGAAACACAAATACACAAGATATCTGTTATAACCCATGAATTTATTACTGTATATGTGTAATACGGTTAGTGTCAGGATTGTTGACCTGTATAATTTCTGCTTGATTAGATCAAGGTGTTAAACAGGATTTATGTATTAGACAGCTTTACACACAATCTAATGTGCTGGAGGTATTCAAACTTAAACCAACACTGTTTTGATGAAATTTAGTAACTACTGTAGATATCTTCTAAACTACTCTCTCACAGACTACATTAAGTAATGGATAATTAGGCATTTATACCTCAATATTTCTGCCATCATGCTTTCATACACAGTGTATGCAACACTCATACTGACCTGATGTACTGTAGAAAGTCAGCAGTTCAGGAAATTGCAGACACTCAGCTTGTTTTTTGAACAAATCCACTGCTGATGTTGAAACTTTGCGTTCTCGAGCTACAACATAGCACACAAATACTCTTTTTTTTCACTGAAATGTCTTTGAAATGTAATAAGTTATGATGCGCTTCACATTTCCAGTCTTTTTGCAGATGCTCTTCATCCAGAGCGACTTACATTTTTAAATATATTTTTTAAAATAAATTTACACTACTGAGCAGTTGAGGGTTAAGGGCCTTGCCTAAGGGCCYAGCAGTGTTACACAACCTATGACATAACTATAAATATATAAAACTCATCTTTATCTAATGAATGAAGATTATACTCATCATCATCATCTATACCGCTTAATCCTGTAATCAGGGTCACGGGGGGCCTGGAGCCTATCCCAAGAGACAGTAGGGCACCAGGCGGGGTACCAAGGTGCCAATCCATCTCAGGGCACACACACACTCACACACTCTAACACTGATTAAGGCTGTCTTTCCATATACACTTAATATAGTAACGTTCTGACATGGTATGGAAACAGACTGTTATGGAAATTACATAATTGCCCAAAGTGATAGAAAAGTGACTTACAGAACAATAAAAGTATTCTGGTGGGRGTTTCTCCATATTGTTGGCTGAAGTATACAGTGAGACACGGGGAACAGGATGGTAATAAACCGTACTGAATATTTCTATCATTGTCTGTCAATAGGAATATAAAAATGTAATAGAAATAAAAGGTGTAAAAAAAAAACAGTGCATCTTTTATTGGTCATAGCATCGATCAGAAAATAGTTAAGGACTTACCAGACCCCTGTAAAGAATTGTTTTTATGGGGGAACTTATTGGATTCAAACGAACATCTGTTGTCTATTCTGTGGAGGAAAAAGATCAAGAGATCAATCATAAGGACTAGAACATTTCGGTTAAAACATTCAGTCTTCTACAGAACAATAGCAGTGGTACAAAACCATCTGTATACAGTATAAGTTAATGTGATTTTAAGTATTGCATCACACCATCACATTGTTGTTTATTTTCCTATAACAACACATCCAAATGTGTTCTCAAGATGTACTGCAAGCRGTTTTGACCACAGTCACCTACTGTACATTTCATGCTACTATGTTTATAGCAAGGAAAKAATAAGAATATTAATAATCCACCTCTAAAGAGCAAGCAAAATAMATTGAATTTAACAATGCTTAACCTGAATGCTTGTCTCAAAAAGAGAGTATCATTGTTTGCACCAGGTGAGACCTCCAGCCAATATGAGTTCATCGTCTGTATGATCATGCCCACCAGACCCTCTGATGCTCCCACAGCAAGGATCCACTTCCCCATTATCTAAAATATTTGTAAAAAATTACATGTGAATATGATCATTTCAGTGAGAATTAAGAGGCTCCAAATTTGGTTTAAATTGGTTGTTTATGTAACAACCTCAGCAGTGACCTGGTTTCCCCTCTCGTCTGTTCGAACCACTCAGCATTCAACATCACCAGTATTCTAATCACTGGCCTGATCATCTGTCATCATCTGCACCTGTTTTTCACTGGTGAATGCCTTAAGTTAGATGTTTTTTTTATGCTTGAATGATTCATAGGTCACTGTGTGGCCTAACAAACAAAAAACATTCCTCTGAAACCGCTCAGATAGAGATTGGACTAAAAATAAGGGGCAAAGTCTGGCTCTTTGGAAGTAAAATGTGAAGAAATGGGGGGCTCAATACTTTTGCGCAGGATTCACCATGGTTCTAACTGAAAAGGGAAAAAAGGTTGCTCTGTTTACGATCCACATAACTTTTTGACATATACAACACATCAAGTTTAAAATTGATTAAAAAAAGAGGGATTATTTCTTGATGAGTCCACTACACCTCGACACAATTACTGTCCAGCCTTGGATCTGGAGAGAGGGACAAACACATGCAATGCACRATGTGTCTGAACTTTGCTGTTTATTATCATCAGAAAGTCCATATTTAAGCTTCTGCCCCGGCGTTCTTTGTTACGTAGGTTTCGTACATCAAATGAACAAAAGTCATTAATAAGTAAGACAGACAGATGATAGGAAACACATTAGCATTTTTTATTAGACAAAAGTGTTTCAGCAGAGCTATTTGTCTCAACTGGTTTGTAAAGTTTTTTAAGTTTCGTAGTAGAAGAAGCGAGTTGCTCGGTCTGTCCGCTGTGCTTCGGTAAGCTTTTCTGGCACCAGGAGAGATTCAGTCAAACACACACACACACATTGTTTGTCAGAAACGTCAGAAGGAGACAGAGCGAGATAGAGAGGGAGAGTGAGACATAAAGAGAGAATGAGAAGTATAAGAGAGTATGGGAGCATCACACCTTTAAGAACAGATGCAACAGAAGAGGAAACAGGAAGATTGCAGCAGGAAAGATTTAACATGTTAATATCAGATCTATGAGGAAGAGAACAAGAGAATAAAAATAACTCATTATATATATATATATATGAACTCCTCCTCCCTCCCCCCACCTCGCTTTTTAAGTTTCACAAAAAACACACACACACGGAATCACTGCTGTAAAATAAAAACAAATAAAAAAACAAATGAACCAGCACCTTACCTTTGAAAAGAATCACAACAGAGCAGAGTTTCTGTGTAGAGCAGAGTATGTGTGTCTGTGTGAAGCTGGGGAGGAGGGGGGGTGTAAAGGCGAGAGAGTGTGTGTGTGTTGGTGTCAAAAAATTCGGCACTCGTAAACCAAGACATGCTCGTTTTTCAAGTCAAATATATTTGCTCTTCTTGAAGGAACACTCGTACACCGAGTTACTCGCAATCCAAGGTTCCACGGTATATATATTCAATGTTCTATAGGAATTATTACCATATACGTAACAAGGAAGCGATTTTTTATGGCCATATAGGTATGGAAAATTCCGGACAATATCAGAAGACCTTACAACACACTGTACACATTATTAAGTTTGTGCTACCTTCGCTAATCCAAGTTTGTTAGCTTTGCAGTAATGACATTTTGCTAACTCTCAACATATCTAATGTTATCTTACAGTAACGTTCATGTTGTTGTTGGAAACAGTACTGGAGATGCTCCTTTTCCTGCTAGCTTATCTGATGRTTTACAAATCTACACTCATACTCATTGTAATTTTTGAAATTCATGTGCAAACATCCAACTGAGTTATTACATGTATGTGCATGCTCACGACCAATTAGAAGAGTAGGAGTAGTTCAGAATGTTAATGATCAGTCATTAAACAAACATTAGACATTGACCTCTTCGCATGGGTTCACCAACAGTGGACACTAGATACTGTACATATCAGATCTAATGTTTAAGCTTTAAGAATATATTTAAGAATATATGTTTAAGAATACATCTTAAGTAGGGGCAGTGGTGGCTCAGAGGGCTAAGCCACTGAGTTACTGATCAGAAGATCGGCGGTTCAATTCCCAGTTCAGCCAGAATATATTTTAATTATATGCTAATAGTCACAGATCTACAGGAACCATTCACAGTTGAATTTCTGTGAAGGGTTCCTTAAATGTTCCTTAAAAAATTCCCAATGAGTCTAAAGATTTTAAATATAATTGTACAGTGTTAAAGCTAAACTTACTGAGCTGTAGTTGTCGTGCAGCTCCAGTGGCTTTGTGAGTTCCTTACAGTTAGGATCAATTATAAAGCTCAAAGCCAGGCCACTCAAAAGAGCCAGAGTGAAGCTGTATTTCAGGAAAGCCATGTCAGATCCTCATGCAGAACTACAACCAGGACACCAGAGAAAACTTTATACTCCTGTCTGTCTTTTAGAGTGATGCAACAGGAATAGAAACTCTACCCTATATGCAAAAAAACAACCAATCTGTACAGAACCTGAACTGCATACAAAAACTAGTGTGAGCAAAGGTTGATTTTTTTTTCCAAAGTCAAATATTATTACTAACTACGCAGCTACAACACTATACTTTCAGAACTTATTTTATGGAAAGTGATTTCATGCTGTCTCTTTATGTCAAGTCTAAACAAGGATAAATTACAATATAGGAAACACCAATCAGTTCTGGTGAATCCCTGTGTGGCCATATAGTTTGGGTTGTTTTGAGATATGAAATATGAGGGATGTTCAAGTCAAACCAGAAATTTCTTGTGAATGAAGGCGTAAAACTGATTGACATTTACAGAGGTCTTGAAGCACAGTCAGTGATGAGACTCTTAATCATTTTAATGGTACAAATATTTTTAAAAAGCTCTATGTTTGTGAATGAAATCCCACTGCAATAGTTTCTGTGAGCATTCAGTAAGTGGAACGTCTGATCCTTGAAATTCGATGGATAACTTGTTCCCAACTTCTGCACACACATGCATCTGTCTATCGGAACTGTACACACAATCATTCACCAACACCACTTGCACATTATAGGAAGTTACTTGCTGAGAGTTAGTGCCACATCCACCGTACAGTCCAGACCTCTCCAAGAGATTCCTGAAATGTAAGCCCAACCAATTAACCTAGTGTATTTGGATTCCCCGTTGGTGTCAACCCGGAGTACCCAGAGGAAACCCACCAAGCATGGGGAGAACATGCTGTCATGGCACACCAGGTCACGCCCACATCTCAAGTAAGGTCATGATCACCTGCACACTCATCTAGGCATTTGGTCCCTCTGCCCTTATCCAGAGGGACTTACACTCCTGCTCCATGATACATCCCGCTCCTTGCTTTTCACATTACAGATCCTTTGCCTTCATGGATTTACTGCTGCCGACCCTCGGATTTGTCTTTCGACCACAAGGTTTGATCAGGGACTGTCTCAGTTCTCTGGTTCTGACCTCAACCTGTTCATGGACCCTAAGCTACCATCTCGGATCAAGCATTCTGCCCGATTCTTCTGCCTCACTTCACGTTGGGTCGGCACTTCCGCATTCCTGCCGCAGAGCCCATTCAGAGAAACATTGAGTGCTCGCTTGGCACTTCCACATTCCTGTTATGAAGCTCATTGAATGAAAGCGCTGCACTCGCTCTCTACACACACTGCGGCTCTACTCTTCCGCATTCAGTCTGCGGAGCTTATTCAGAGAAACGGTAAACGCTTACTGTGCACTTAGATCCTTCACCCCCACACACTTTCATGACTGTATAGTCTGCCCATTAATGGATCCAGAAGAGGCTGTACAATTAAGAGGGGCGCTAGAGAAACAGGGGGCGCTCTTGGGCACTCACCAGCAGAATATTCACCAGATAACTAACATCCTCCATAAAGTTACAGAGGCTTTAGCTACTCTCACCTTAAAAAGTAAAACATACATAACTGCTCCCACTCTTCAGACTCCTCTTAATATGCACTCCATCAATCATAAACCATCCCTCCCTGCACCGCCCACTTATGACGGAAACCCATCCACCTGCTGCTCATTTTTGTCTCAGTGCTCCCTCGTCCTTGAGCTGCAGGCGTCATCTTTCCCCACTGAATGCTCCAAGGTCACCTACATCATCACTCTCCTTCCTGAAAAAGTGTGAGAAAAGGTGACAGCCTTATGAGACACCCAGGTTCCCTGCTGCTACACGTACAAAACCATTATGGACGAAATGAGGTTTTCGATCGTTCATTCACAGGATGTCAGGCTGCAGCTCAGTTGCTTGAACTATGCCAGGGATCTTGATCTGTCTCTGACTATGCCATTCATTTCCTGACTCTGGCTCTTGTGGTTGGAAAAACCAGGCACTCTTTGACACGCTACTTCATGGATTCAGCAGCCCAAGAGCTCCCTTCCAACCTTCAGGGAATCATCGACCTGGCAACAACTATTGACGTCCCCAAACTAACCTGACAAAAGGAGCATTGTTAGATCCTAAGTGTACATCTCGCCCAAGGAATGCCAACATTTGATGGTGCTTTCTTCTACTGCGGTCACGTTGGCCATGTCGTATGGCCCTGTCCGTTAAAATATAGTTTGAGCTGTATATATTTACACCTCTGTGACGCCACATAGTTCTGGGTCTCCCATGGTTAAGACTGCATAATCCTCACATCGACTGGGCAAGGAGAAGCATGCAGGATTGGAGTCCTATTTACCACTCCTCATGCCTTCATTCTGCCACCACCAGCAGGGTCTTGTCTCCACTCATGGGCTCAAGCAGCGCTTCACCACAGTACCCATCCTCACCTTCCCTTATCCTTCCTTCCAATTCATTGTTGAAGTCGATGCATCTGCGATAGGAGTGGGAGCTGTGCTCTCTCAAAGAACACAGAAGGACAACAAACACAGATGCTCCTTCTTTTCTCACCGGCTTTCTCAAACCCGGAATTATGACATCGGGGATTGTGAGTTGCTACCTGTAGCATTTAAGCTAGCCCTCGAAGAATGGAGACACTGGTTGGAAGAAGCTGAACACCGTTTCTTGTTTGGACTGATCATGAGAACCTAGAATACCTCAACTCAGTTCAGGCACACTGGTCACTAGTCTTTTCACATTTTAACAGCTGTCATATTGCCCATGATCTAAGAATACTAAGACTGATGCTCTTTCCCGACAGTTCCTCGCATCCCCAGGACATATTCACTAGGGAAACTATCCTGCCTCAGTGACTTGTAGCTGTAACTCGGCTGGATGTGGAAAACCTGGTCCTGCAATCTCTTGAACAGGGGCCAGGCCCTTGCTTTGTGGCGTCCTGTGATGTCTGCGCTAGGAATAAAACAACAAATCATCCTCCTGACTGACTCCTAAGACACTTCCGATCCCCCATCTCCCCTAGTCTCACATCTCACTTGACTTCAAGTTATATTTGACTTTAATAATACCTATTGTATTGCAGTCTAACATTGTTCAACCGGTTTTCTAAGTCCAACCACTTCATTCCTCTACCCAAGCTTCCGTCTGCCAAGAAAACAGCTGAACTCCTTATCTCCCATGTCTTCAGACTCCTTGGCCTCCCATCCGATATAGTTTCAGGCAGGGCCCACAGTTCTCGGCGCATTTCTGCAAAGCCTTTTGTGGGCTCATTGGCGCCACCCCCAGCCTCTCATCGGGGTTTCACCCATGAATCAAGAATTTGTGAAATCTCTGAGATGCATGACCTCACGGAATGCAGCTTCTTGGAGTCATTTCCTCTCTTGGATCAAGTACGCCCATAACTCACTCCCCACCTCCTCCACAGGCAGGTCACCTTTTCAGTTCTGCCTCAGCTATCAACCACCAGTTCCCCACCCAGGAGGAAGAAAGTGCTGTCCCTTCAGCTCAAACCTTTCAAACTCCATGAACACAGAGGTGGAAATCGAACCTGGCCAGGAACTGAACCCGGACCCTGGAGGTGCAAGGCGACAATGCTAACTACTAAGCCACCATGCCAACATGTATTTAATTAAATCTTAAATATAAAAAAATATGTACATTCTTTTTATGTTTTTTTTTGTTTTGTTGATGCTTTTTTTGTCTGTGTGTTTTTGTTTGTTTTTTAGTTTGTAGCATACAAACAGTATAATTAATATAGGATATAGCATACTAACTATTAATTAGGATTAGTAGCCAAGTCCTACAGTACCAGCTGGAATTTGAATAGTCCAGAACTAAATAAGCTCTTTAACATATTTCAACACCAGTTCTTTCAGCACATTATAAGGCACAATCAGAGAGTGAAATTGCTTTTCAATTCTGTAAAAGTTAATTCGTGATGTAATAGGTTTTTACCATCGGTTTATCTAAACAATTGATTAGTATTGACAATACAATCACAAGACACATTACATAGAGTTGAGCACTTTATTTCAAAAACTCTTGAATCAGGTTTAACAGATCTCTCAATTGATGATCATTGAAAAAATCATTGTAATGAGAACTGTTTTCAGTTTTGCTCTGCTTCAGTTTCCTTTGTGCTTTGTGCTCCTACTCCGGGCACAATTCTGCAAAAACACAAATGCACAGAATATCTGTTATAATCCATGTATTTAATACTGTACATGTCTAATACAGTCAATGGATATCATTACAATGTTACCCAGGACTTATGTATTGGACAGCGTAACCTACAATCTAATATACTGAAAGGATTTGTTATTTAAACCAACATTGATTTGCTGAATTGTTTGTTACTAGATATCATCTAACCTACTCTGTTTTTTAAAATACGGTGGATCCTCGGATTGTGAGTAACGCGGTTTGCAAGTGTTCCGCAAGATGACCAAATTTTTAATAAATTTTGACTTGGAAAACAAACAAGTCTTGGTTTACGAGTGCTGAGTATCATGTATCACGCATACGCAGAGCGTCACATGATCATAACTGAGCCAATGATTTTTGGTAATCGTTTATGGTAAGTGTCTCCACTGCTGGGTCTTAGTGCTGGTTTCCCATAGATATAATCAACATCCATGCACGCAATGTACTGTTTACTACAGTATATATTGTTATATAGTGTTATAGCCTTTTATTGTGTGTTTGTATGTTTGTGTGTACAGTGCGCGTGTACTGTTTATTATAACACATGTGTGTGTGTGTAAAGCAAAAGAAAGTCTCATTAAGAAGGATAAAGATCCATTTTTTCTCTCTCTGTATCAGCCTCCAGTGCATTCTCATCATTTGACACCGTGCACTTGCACACACCACACACACACACACATACACACACACATACTCTGCTCTACACAGAAACACTGCTCTGTTGCGATTCTTTTCAAAGCGCTCAATCTACTGTCATTAGAGAGATTTCCTTTTTTCCTGCAAAAGCAATGTTTCTGTTTTGTGTGTGTAAGTGCACGGGGTCAAATGATGAGCATGCACTGCAGGCTGATACAGAGAGAGAGAAAATGGATCCAAATGACGAGCACACTGCAGGCTGATACAGACGGGTGGTGCGGTGGGGGGGCCATTTACTGTGTAAGACAAGGAGAGGGGAGGGGCTAATTCCACACATACACACACACACACACAGCGCCTGTGCGCACAAACGAAATCGCTTGTCTGTCAGGATTTATTGTTACTTTTTTTAAAAGGTAAAGTGCAGGTTAATTTGTTTTATTTTTACGTTATATTTTATATGAATTATTTTTATGATTTTATTTTTTTGTGCTGTGGAACAAGTAATAGAAGTTTTCATTATTTCTTATGAGAAAATATGATTTAGTTTACGAGTGTTTTGATACATGAGCCTGTTTCCGGAACGAATTATGCTTGTAATCCAAGGTACTAATGTACATGGAGTAATGGATTATTAGTTTGTCATTATTTGTAAATTTTTTAAAATAGTTATTTTATACACAGTGTATATACAAGTTACATACAAGTTACATGTGTATACAAGTTACATAGATCACTCATACTGACCTGATACTTTATTGTAGAAAGTGAACAGTTCAGGAAATCCCAGACACTCAGCTTGCTTTTTGAACAAATCCACTGTAGATGTTGAAACTTCACGTTCTCGAGCTAATGACAAACACAATTTTTTTTTATTTTTTCTGAAATGTAATAAGTCAAGAGTTGCTTTACATTTAGAGTCATGGCATATTGATGCCCTTATCAAGATCAACTCACATCATACACCTTCCTCAAGGGCCCAGCAGTATTCCACATCATATGACAGAACTATACTTTAAATTAATTAAAATGCATGAAGTATCTTTATTTAATGAATGAAAATGTATTTATTCGCAAATTGCTGTACACTTTATGTGTAGACTTTGATAGGACCTTCTACTTTGATATCAACTTCCTGTTATTGAGCATCATATCACCCTGWTATTGATATAAATTATATAATTTCTGATATAARCATGCCCCTGCTCATGTTGTATTCCTGACAAGGATAAGGTGYATTCAGTATTTAAGTAGTGTACAGTGCTTTGCACACAAACAAATCTGTAACACTGATGGAGCACATTGTTAAGTCAGTAAACTCTTCCRTGAGTGMCAGAGTGGTAGCAGAATCTGTKWATGGTACAGTMCATTCAGAAATTACACCAACAAGACAAATCTAGTGATTGATCAGTACTCAATACTTATGGTGCAGACAATAGACTATATAGATTGATAGATATTTTTCARGAAAATATAGTTAGGTTCTGGGACAGATGTTTTGGGATGAGACAGTTTTGGGAATTAACCTCATGCACCCACTCATTGTCTATACCGTTTTTTTAAAATCCTGTATACAGGATTGCTGGGGCCTGGAGCCAATCCCARGAGAATTAGGGAACAAGGCGGAGTAMMGCCTTGATGAGGTACCAATTGATTGCAGGGGGATGAACCTAATGGTCCAAAGGGTTCCATTGTTTAACATCATGGGACAGTGTGTTATGACTCTGAATTGCTGAATAGACGGTTATTGGTTCAAACTCCAACTCCACCAAGCTGTCGCTGTTGGGTCCTTGAGCAAGTCCCTTAGCCCTGTCTGTGTATCATGGCTGACCCTGCGCTCTGACCCCAGCCAACTAACAAAAAAGCWGGGATAAGCAAAGAATAAAGGATTTCACTCTGCATAAGTGTATATGTGATTAAAAAATGAATACTTACAAAACAGCATAAGTACTCTGCTGTGGTAGTATTTGTCTGCTTGGTCGAGGTATCCAATAAGACAATTGGAGCAGGATGGTAATAAATAGTACTGGATACTTCCACCATTGGCTGTCAATAAACATATGAAAATGTGTTGAAATTGAAAGGGATATAAACAAATAGTGTGCCATTATATGGTTGTAGCATTAATAAGGCATTAAATCAGGGCTTACGATGCTCAGGAATATTASCGCTTGAAAGAGGGAGTTCCATGGTGTCATGCMTACATGTGTTGTCTAGACTRTGGAGGAAAAGGAACAAATATGAATGTTTAAGGGCACATTCCAGTGAGAACCTTCCAGTGAAATAATTCAGATTACAACAGCGTGACCAAAAACAAACTATATATATATACCCTGTTCATAAATTTTCAAATTCTTGAGTGTCATGATTCATTTTCTACATTTGAACAACAGCTCAGACTGTAGTGCTCACAGTGCTTATTCTATTATATTAACATGACAGAAGCTTCACATAATGGAGACCTAAGAATAAATGTACACCCACTGACAAAAGTGAGTACACCCCTATAATTTCAGCAATCTTTTTAAAGGAATAAAACTTGGATATATTTTAGAGTAGTCAGTGTGCCTGTTATATAACAGTACAGATTTACTGTCCTCTGAAAAATAACTCAACATACAGTACAGCCATTATTGTCAAAATAGCTGGCAACAAAAGTAAGTACACCCTAAATGATAACAGCTGTACATATTTAACCATGCAAAGTCACATGACCTATTCATCATGTCCATGTGTTTGTCAGTGGGCGAGTATGTCTCCAGACCTGAACCCTATTGAGCACCTGTGGGGCGTCCTCGAGCGGAAGGTGGCGAAGCGCCATGTGTCTAACATCCAGCAGATCTGTGATGTCATTATGGAGGAGTGGAAGAGGTATGAAGGTATTAAATGTGCAGCTATTTAAACAATAAAGTCTTCATGTTGAGTTATTGTTAGAGGACAGTAAATCTATACTRTTATACAAGCTGCACATTGACTATTCTAAAGTATATCCAAGTTTCTTTTCTATAGTATTGTCTCTTGAGAACATTTRAAGTGGTTGCTGAAATGTGAAGGGTGTACTTACTTTTGTGAGATACTGTACTTGCTATTTAACAAAGATGTCAAAATGTCTAATTGTTGCTACTATTAAGTTTTCTATATGAAAAGGTCAGTGATGGAATGTAGGCAACAGATAACAGGTATTTACAGTAGGTTTTAATATCTATATCAGATTTATAGCATAAAAGCTTGAAATTTTCAGGCTATTTTTAAAGAGCAGGGAAAGAGTAGGGAGGCTCATAACCTGTAGGCTTGTTTCACACGGATGGTTTTGTCATTASCACCAGGTGAGAGCTCTATCCAGTGTGTCTCCATCGTCTGTATGATCATTCCCACAATACCTTCAGATGCTCCTACAGCAGCGGTCCACTTCCCCATGATCTAAAATATTAACATGCAAAYGTGTACATTTAGGTGAGAACATATTTAGTGCTTTTTAGACTGTCAGCTTTATTYGAATGAGTTAAAGACTTTTTATATATGAYGTATTTTCATATGTWTTTGTGTTGCAAATAACACGCWGTATGGCCAAAAGTATGTGGACACCTGACCATCACAGTCAAAGATGGTTCTTCCCCAAACCGAAGCGAAAAYGTTAAATGTAATATTTGTTCATATATAATCCCAGCTCCTTGAAAATATGGTGTAGAACAACATCAAGTGTCTTGCTCAAAGCCTGTACCGCACTTTGAAATGAACTCCAACTCCACCATAGTGTACATGTAATAAACTGGGAGCTTAGTACAGTAGATGAAATTCTGGCTTTATGCACTTTTATTTATATTCATTCATGAAGAGGAGAGCAGAGAAGGGAGAATTTGAATCGCCAAGAACGTATGRCTCAATAAGATGATGTTGAGAGCTGGGAAAATGTGCAGAAGAAGCAATTAAGGTAAATTATTACAGCTGTTATTGAACACAATGTAGTATACAAAAGAAATCAAYGGTAAAAACAAGATACTCTGATGTACGTCAGAGTCAATACAAACTCAATAAAGTCAATAAAAACTACAGTGGAACCTCGGATTCTGAGTAACGTGGTTTACGAGTGTTCCGCAAACCGAGTAAAGATTTTTAATAATTTTTTATTCGGAAACCGAGCAAGTATTAGTTTACGAGCGCCGAGTATCATGCTTCACACACGCGACTCTTATTTTGACACCGAGCGTCACTCTCTCACCTTCCGAGGGAAGGGGCTAATTCCACACACACACACACACACAGCGCCTGCGCGCACCAACGGAAACACTTATCTGTCTGGATTTATTTGTACTTTTTTAAAACGTAAAGTGCTGATTAATTTTTTTCATTTTCATTTTATAGATTGTATTAATTATTTTTATGTATTTATTTTTTGGGGCTGGGGAACGAATAATTTGAGTTTTCATTATTTCTTATGGGAAATGATGATTTGGTTTACGAGTGTTTTGGAATACAAGCCCACTTCCAGAACGAATTATGCTCGTAATCCAAGGTTCCACTGTAATTGCAAATGTAAGAGAGGCTCATGTCCTTAAACACTTGTTGGAAACAACGCTTAGTCATTTGAAATGGTTGAAAGCAAGATCTTAACCCTTTAGGCACTTTAGGCTTAGACTTAGTTCCTCCTGCTGCGTTCGGG
>QMIH01001552.1:16185-131899 GCA_003987875.1 Clarias batrachus | reverse complement strand
CACATTAATCAGTCCGATCACAACAGAAGTACCAGGGGACGTAGACGAGAGGGAGAAATCCATGGAACAGGCAGGGTCGAAAACAGGCTAGGATAAACAATTAATTACTTCACAGAACGCGAGGCACACGAGTGAGATACTGCGGGCGCTGAACAGTTCTCTCAGAGTGCTTATAAAGCTGGGGAATTATTAGTGATCAGGTTCAGGTGTGCGCTAGTGACAGGTAGGTGTGCAGGAAGAAGAGCTGGAGTGGAGTCTTAGCCTTTGGATGTGCTAGGTTGATCCAGCTGGTTCGTGACATAAACTACATACAGTAATTAATAAAATGTGTATGTACTGTACATTGTCAGGAGTACCTTGACAGCAGAGTGTATTTCAAATCAGAGTGAAACATTATCATTATAGAGTGAGCACACAGAAAACGACACAATGACAGTGTTTATCACTGCATCTCTGTGGTTCCACTGCTCTTAAGCAACAGGGATGCTGTTACTGTCTCAATTTACCAAATAGTATACTCCAAGCTCCCCTGTCCCGTCCGCCACCCTAGTCATTATAGCTGATAGCTTGTGTTGTTTATGGTTGTTTAAAGCTATCTTTCTGCATCTGTGGTAGCAGTGTTCCACATTTAGTAAACCCACGCATCGAATCATGTGCAACCCTGAGATCCATACTGGAGAAAATCTAACCCTACAATTATTTGTAGTATTATTAGTTTTAACAGAGAAAGCCGAGTCCTGTCAGTAGTACAGGTTATATGGAAAAGGCTTCTGAGCTGTTGGAAGGGCATGCAGAGCTTTCGCTGAACAACTAGCTGCTAGGATACGCTAGCTGCAAGAGTTGGTTTGCTGCTAATTTTAAGTCATGCACAGCTGAGGCAGTAAATAAATCATTAAACATGTCTAAAACAGTAAGACAAATCTCTCAGCCAACAAGGGGTCCACAGTGGTAGAGCTGCTGCTTTAATGATGAGCAAGTGCAGGAGTGTGTGTGTGAGTGTAAGTGATAAGTGGGGGGAGGGGAGATTTAAGCATGCAGAGAGAGACCCCCGACCCCGCACAGAAAAGCACTTCAGGCCCATCAGCCTTACTGTTGTGTTTGAAAACCTTGAGAATCACAGCAGCTGAGTTACCCATACTGAACACTAGCTGCTTGGAGCAATTGCTCGCAGTATAACAACAGTTCAGGAGGATGTGAAAGCCTTTTTCTGAGTTGCTCTGTGAAAGGGTTCACAACACACAACAAAGCTTGATTTGAACCTAAAAGGATTATAGTGTCAATAGCAAACCTGCCTGCTGTAGAGCTCAGTAACACAAAGATTTTCCAGTTGTTGGAAGGGTTTAGGAATTTAAATGCTTTCTGGTTGCTTTACATACCAAATAGCAAAAATACTGCACCACCATCATGTTCTCACTTGTGGAACATATTTGTCTCTGCTGAGCATATCACAATTAGCTAACAACCTCTGTTAATATTATCTCATTCAAATTATTTGATTCTCAAGGAATCTTTGCTATTCCTCTGCTTGCTCAGTGGGTTTTTTTATGAAGATGAAACGGAGTTATTTCACTTCATAATTTCATAAATTTTGGAATTTCCTTCGGGATCAATAAATTAGGTATGTATCTCTATAAAGCAGACGGTCTAGTTTCTAGCATGCATGAAGCACATTCGATATCCTGTGCTTCTACAGTACATTTTCCCACTCAGCTGGTTTAATTTCCTTGGAAAATGTAAAAATACATTATATTGTACAATTATTTTTATTTAGGTCTCACACACTACTGCATTTGGACTGTTTTATGGCTTTAAAATTTTTATTTCTTATTACAGAGACCTCTGCATTAACACTGAATCGTTTTGTCCCACTCCACTAATTTGCGACTAAGACCAAACTCTTTATGTTGCTCCAACTCAATATAGCCCTATGGGTAAAATCATCTTTAGATCTATGGCTAACCTTTGCGTATGTCCTCCCAGATCAGTATTGTCCCTCAGCAGCCATTAAAAAAAGAAGACCAGTTCATATACAAGCCAATCAAAGCCTCTTTCGTATTTCTCCTCTTTTCTCCCTTCCTCACGTCTTGAAGGAAAGCTGTTTTCCTCTGAGGTGCCTGTGGGCAGAGTGACATTTATCCCCATCTTTGATTTATCTTAGCTACACCACTCTGATGGCCATGTACTTAAAGTGTCAAAAATACAGACCATCCATCTGTTTAAGTGGGTGACCGATACACAGCTACACTCGCACTGGGCTTTAAAGGACGTGCTAATGTCAGTATGACAGAAAAGCAAGCAAATCTCAGATACACCCTGTTAGCAAGCAGTCTGCTTCTATCCATGTGACAGGCTGAGATGCCTGCAGCATCGACATAAAATTAGTGACTGAGCGACAGATGTGACACTCTTCCTGCATGCGTTATATACATAGTTATATAAATAGATTATAATAACTATAGAATTCCGTTTCACATTAATATGCATTGATATAGTATAATTATAATTTATGATGATGAAATGACTTACACATACTGAAGGCCGATTAGGTTTGTTTCCCAAGTTTGGATTACAATATGATGTCATCATACCACTTCAAATAAATGCATATGCACATTCCTACAAAAGGCAAATGAATAAACATCCCTATCACTAAATTAATCTTTTCATTTTATTTTATTACAGTATAAAAAAATTGTATAAAAGACTAGCTTGCTTACAAGTGACGGCACACGATAGATGTGATACGTGTTTAGATTTCAAGAAAACTGGCTAATGTATTACCGTGACAAAACCTTTGATTTAAAAACATGAGCAAATTCATTCTCAAGCACAGTCACATTCAGTTTAGCCATGGGTGCACCACCACATTTTGCGGTTGTCATTAATGGCCTCCAAGAAGTCCAAATCTATCTCCATGTAATTTCTTTTTCTGTGGTGCTATGCAAAGGAGGAGATGTGTTCGCCGTAATATCCCAAACGACTTCCTTCAGAAGACTAGGAATTCTATCCCCGGCCATTTGAGGAAACTAGTTGACGCCACCGGTGTCTACATTGAAATTTAAAAAATTGCTTTCATCTTTATATAATAAAGTACATGTATAATTTGTTTAAATGAATTTGTGTTGGACTTTATTACCAATTTTTAATGCCTAGGTACTGTTCACCCCGCCCTTACTGAGATGTCTTGTTGCAAATTGGCAGGTATATGGCTACCTGTTATACATATAATGCAAAGACTACAGAGAATGCAAAGAATACACGGTCTGGCCAAAAAAAGTTTCACACTAATATATCGTTGGAACATCTTTTGCTTTGATTGCGGTTGTGGCATCATTTTACAACGTTTATTTCCATTTGTTAATTTCTCTCCAATATCTACAGTACTTCTCCAGCACATCCCAAAGATTCCCAATGCTGTTAAGCTTTGGACTTTGTTGATGTGTGAAAAAATATAATTCATTATTCATAGTAAATCAGTCACATGTATTACGCATTGTGTAACAAACTATGATGGATGTTTCAGAAAAAAAAATATGTCTGTCTACCATTTTGACCCCGAAGCCTGGCACTTTTTGGAAAGGACACATGCAAGGACAAAGGACACTGCTCATGAGACAAATGCCTTTGAGACAACTCTCTCCCAAAATAACCACTTAGGACACTGGGCCTGAAATGTAATTTTAAACAAATGTACTGTATGTTAAACAATCATAGCAGACAGAAACATGTAGTGTTACAAAATATACAGTCATGACTGTACTGAGCAGCCCCCTTATTAAACCATGTCCAAACCTATGAAACCATTTCACACTTGATTACATACTTGATTTTCTGTTAATGGATGACAAAGCCACAAAAATATCATTAAATCCATTTAGGCTTTGCATCAAGTTACTTTTAGGGAAAGGAAAAACGTACAACTTCTTGAATATAATTATAAACCTAGAATTGCCTGAAACTCTTAAAAAGCATTTGGCGGAGTAGTTTTCTGGTCCCAATGCTCTCACAATGACTTTTTTAATTTCATAATTTAATTATTGAGCACTTTAATCCTTTTCTGTAGGAGTCTAGGGAAAAAGCTGTTTGAATATCTATTGCCTTTAAGGAGCGAGTTTAAAAGCAGCGCTTTCACATATATGTTTTCTATACCAATCTTTCAGTTTGATACGAAGAACAGCTATGGAAAAAGGAGTGATGGGGGGAAAAATGTTTTAAATACAGGTACATTGGAGTTATAAGGGCAGGACAGGAAGAACCAAAAATAATGATGTAGAACCTCACGAGCAAACATTAAGCTTGAGCAGCACTTAAAAAATGGCAGGTTATAATATGTTGCTATTTAAGTGGGGTTTCATAAGATTTAAGTTAGTTTAATGAACAAAATGGACAGTCAATCTTTTCAAAAAGAAAACATGTGAAAGCTGCTTATGTCAGCAGTAATGGTCCATTTTACAGCTCTTTGTTAAGGGGGGCCGGAGGTGCTGGTGGTGGTGATGCATTAGACTTATTTTCATTGGCGGTGCAACAATACCCATTTAGTAATGGAGTAAAAAAAAAAAACATTGGTAGTTTCACTATGATTAAGACAGGCATTAAGGAATCAGTTTGCAATTTGACATTCATGTGTACAGACTTATGAATTTAATCAATGGGCCATTAATATATGGAACAGAAACAGGACTTTGAGATGGGGGAAAAAATATATTTTTTCATATTCAATATTGATAAATATTGATAATTCTTAATGAAAAAGTTTTACTGAAGCTTTTATAAACTTATTTCATTTTTATGATATATTTACCTATTAATATCTTCGGGTACTGCGTCTGCCATCATTCTTTCCGGTCTCTTCCTCAGCTTGCAAAGAAATCTTGGAATAGGTTTGGCCATGAACCATACACTGTTGCACCCTTTTTTTCAGGGGAAAGAAGGCCACATTTGTCAGCCACATATGAAGGACCCTTCAAACAGTGACAGCCTTATTCGTGACGCTATAAGAATCAGCCTTCAAATTTGTCCTTTGAAGGATGCGGCTCCCAAATTGAGACACAACGGCTGTCTCCTAATGCATTGCTTTTACCCAGCCATCCTATTGGAACTATTATTTTTGCGATATTGGGGAAATGCCGATCTCAGCATATATCGCTATTGTTCTCAGGCTTAAATAGGGACCTGATTAATATCAAGTTTGCTACTTACAATGTAGACTGTTCGAATATAATAAAATTAGGAGTCTCGTAACAGTTGTTTATTAGCTTAATTAATTTCCCTAGCTGGGTCATGTTCATGAATGATCTTGTATTGCATTTGAATGTAGTGGTCTAGTCCTGGCAGGTTTCATTAGCTGAGGTGCTTTTACTTTATCAGTGTGAAGTAAGACATGATAACTAGGATGAGATGTCTAAAAACACATACAGTATGGGTGGTCAGGTGTCCATATGCAGTACATTTCGCAGCATAGTGCAGATAGTAATAGCAGGTTACAAAGAGTTGTAACCAAGGAAAACTATATCCACAAAATCCACAGTATGTTGACACTATGTGCTTCATGGTTGTGTCCTCATCTCATTTCAGTGATATTCAAAGACGTACATGAGCACAGCTAGTGGATTACTAATTCCCTGCTCTCCTTAGGCTCATTTCTGGGACAGAAAAAGTACATAAAAAAAAAAAGCCTGGAAAAACAAACATAGCACTAATGCAGGGCAGTACCGCAAAACGGAACATTTTCTATGATGCCCTTGAAATTCCAAAACACTTTTTCATTTATTATCGCCAAATAAATTCTAAAGGGTCCAGTGTAAAAACATTAGAGCTCCAAGTGCACTTTATGCCTAACTAGATCCCTGACTCCAATTACAGTAATGGGGGAATGAATTAATTTCACACAACGTGATACCATCCACTGCATGTTCTCTCGAGCTCTCAGCACTGCAATAATATGACCGTGCTGTGGGAACTCAAATTTTCTAAACACTTGAACCCAGGTGAAAATACCTCAGAATCTTTCTTTTGAAAAGAATCGGTGTTGATACTTTCTCAAACTTGGCAAACCAATCAAGGCTTTAGGGAGAAAACAGAAAGGCGGATATTTATTGAGCCCAGTGCCACCATTCAGCGTGATAGAAATAATTTTGGAATATCATTTTAAAATGCCAGTAATGGACCGAATGAGATACACTGGTAAAGAAAACAAACAAGAGGAGATGTCACTGCAAATGAACACTATCTCTTCTGCTTTGATATATAATTGGCACTAGAGATAGCTGTCAGACGGAGTGTGTTTAAATGAAGACGCTAAAAAAAAAAAAAAGGTCTTTCTGCACCGTGATGGCAGTGTCAGTAGAGAGACAGCACTGTCCAGCTGAATCTAACCTTTAAAATGCTTTGGATATTTGTCAGTGAGACAGTTGCATTAGGTTAGGAAAGAGAGTGGAATAAACACTTAACACAAAAGCAGAGGAAACAGGATAGAGCCATTTATGAAATGTCTTTTTATTGAATTTCCCGGCTTTATAATGCGAAGCAGGCAGATTTACGACACAGTGAAACAGTTTTGAGGCATCAAGTGTTACATCCAGCCCTGCTTTCATCTGTGACCTGCTACGACCTTATGGTAATAACCTCTGATGCAATTTTAGTAAACTGATAAAAACAAGCAAGCGTTATTTGCATTAATATACACACTTCTGAAGTAGTTTACATACGGGTATAAAATAATAATCAGCTTTGAGCATTCACCATCTGCAAATCCTCATGTGCCTAGAGATGTGTGAAAATTAGAATCGAAATGCCAAGCAAACATGAACTTATAACTTAGATTAGATTGAAAGAGGAAGCAATCTAATTCAACAATACTGCTTTCAGGCAAGTTTGAGTCTGTGGACATGTCCCTGCCTTTTTCTTGCTCGGGTGCTGTGCGTCTGTATATGGCACAATGTAACACCCAGGCCTAATCCTGATAAGCAGCTCTGCTGTTAATAAAGATCAGTGCTGAGGCAAATATGAATGGCTGCATTCACAGACTTAAGATTTATTTGCCTTGTAGGAGGCCGCTGGAGTCCTAAAACACAAATTTATATTTGCCGCCACAGTCACATATATGGCCGAATTGAAGTCCTCTAATTCAAGATTATTTCTGTACCAGATTTCATTTTTTACAGCTATGTGACTCTTATGTTCCTATGTTTACTTAAATACCAAATTATTTTCAATGCATGACTAGGCTTGCTATTTTAAAATTTAACATTTACACAAAAAGCATGGCTTTTTGAGAGATGTGTGTGCAAGACTTAATAAATATAAAGCAGGATCACAACACTAATCCCTTTATATCTACTGTATATTTGCTTATGCAGCTGAACAGAGCACAAGAATGCAAACATTCATATTTTTTTTCTCTAGGTAGTTTGACGTGTTTAGCCTCAGCACGGTTGTTAAATTATGGTAATATATCCCAAAATAGATTGCATTACTACTCAACCATCAAACCTAAGCAAGAAAGCAGCCCTTAGCGTTAATCACTGCTGCTAATGAAAGCCTGATACGAGTTCAAACTGTCACACTATTGAGTGCTTGAGGTTAGAAAATTGTTAAGTGCATGACCTATTTTGAGAATATGTTCACTGTACACAACACTTCTAATGATGCACATAGTAAATGCATGTACCCTAGACACACTCCTAACCTTAACCAAATAGTTCCTTAGCAACACAGCTCAAACAACTCTAATTATTTTAATTACACAAATTATCCCTACCATGCTTAATGGCTATATCAACCAGATTGTAGTGCATTTCGCATTGTCGTTTCAGTAATATATGTGCATTTACAGTTTTCCAATAAAACATTCCCGTACAACTAGGCAAAATACATGCATGGTTGGGCTTGTGCAATTTATGTCCCTGCTTGCCATTTATTTACCATTCTGTGTGAGAAAAAACTTAATCATCCAAAACCAGTAATTTCCACTATTTCAGGTGTAAGGAGAATAGGGTAAGGTGTAATAATTTTAGCTGTGCAATTACAGTAGGAACTGCTTGCCATCAATTGAAATCACAAACACAGCTGACTGGTGGATTTTCAGGTGAATTCACAATAATCTAGTGCAGAAGAGCAGAGATGTTACGTCTGATGTTATGCAACTCTGGTACAAATTGATAGATTTTATTTCATATTAACAAATTGAAAGCATTCTCTGTTTGCCTCAATATAATCTAAACTCCCTATGAGTCCCAAAAAGCCGTGAGAAAATGGGGGATAGTGAAAGGCCTTTCAATTTGACAGTTAACAGTTCAAAAAAATGCTAAATATTCCAGAATAATGTCTCTTTTGGCGCATTTTCCATTTTATCAAGAAGAAAAAGGTCTGCCAATATAACATGTTGCAGTTTGGATTTAAGCAAGCAAATACTCTAAAACCTGTAATTGAACAATTACTGCAGTCATTAATTCATTTACTGTAGGGAATCGTATTCTGTGGTCATGGAAATGATGTCACTGTGTTTCAGAAGGGTCTTTATTGGCCTGTATTAAGCAAAAAAAAACAAACAAAAAAAGATGTAGAATGACTGGAGCTGTGGACATCCTATTAAAACGTCAATGATTCGTGTTGAACAGGAAAAAACATGAATGACTGATCAAAGATCACCAACATTTGAAGTTGCATCATTAAAGAAATCTACAGTAGAAAAATCACAGCTATGTTTAATAGTGAAAGTAAGAGCATTTCCACATACACAACAAAACGACAACGCACAGGATTGGAACAAACAGCGGTGTGACCAAAGGCCAGTTTGGGGGATAAATAAACAAATGCTTTGCAGTAAAAGAAAAAACATCATGTGATGAGTTCAGACTGAGTCTATGCCAGAGTGATGTGTGCATCAGGGTAAGAAGGGATGCACAGGTTCCTAGAGTAGGCGTAGTGCCCACTGTAGAAGCCCCTGGATGGAATCTCATGATCTCGGGTTGCTTCAGTTGGTCAGTCAACATTATGTGGCAATAAAATTAAGTCAGCTGACGACCTGAATGACCAGGTTATCCCATGAATAGCCTTTTTTTCTTCTCTGATGCCATGGGCATATTCAACAACTCAAATTGTGAAAGAGTAGGGTGGTTCCGGGAGCACAAGGAATAATTTTTTTTACACATGGAATGACATTAACCCCATTGAATGTCATTGGGATGAATGGGAGAAGATTTTACAGAGTGCTTCAACGCTCAAAGCTTCAATAGAAGATCAGCTAAATGCATTCAAATAAATTTCAGCTATAGGCGGAAAAATAGGTTGTGATGTTGCATAAGCCTGTCCAAATAATGCAACAGTGAATGCAAACTGCATTTAAAGCTAAAATACAGGGTCAAACCAAATATTAAAGTGTGTGCCTTTTTTTTTGTGAGGTCAACAATTTATTTCATCACGTTAATCTAAATGATCGAATGAACATAATATTTTATGTTTAAACAGACATTTATTATTAAACAAATTTACATAAAGAAAAATTTTAATGATGCTATGTGCAGTAAATAATACAATGTGGGCTACGGTAAAGTAGCCTACCGCTGGCGATAGTATGACGAGATGAACAAGCAAGTGGAAATGGGGGGACAAAATAAAGGCAGAAAACTGCACATGTAGCGTGATCAGACAGTCGTGTTGCCAGACAGATGGAAGGTTGGCAGACAAAGAGCAACTGGCTATGGCCCTCTCCAAAGAGCTTGGCACCGATATTGGAGACTGGCTACATTTCCGTGGCCCACCCTGTATGAACCTGCAAAGTAGCATCTTTTTTTCCCCTGCGAACGCAAGGTGCGGTGCATTTTACCTCTGATGGCTTGAGTCTGATAGGAGCTAAGCATAATGGCTGATTAAGTCTGGATGCAACCCTGAAGTGTTGTCCTTAGCTGCTCTGAGGTCAGTTGAGAATCATTACTGTTGATTGTGCAGACATGAAATAACTGCCTATGTAAAATACAACCTTCTGAAACTACAGATGGCTGGACCCCAGTGTACTCATAGATGGTTACTACTCACTGGAAAAAGCATGGCATTTGTATATCTAATGCGAAATAGCACACACTTTCATCTTATTCATATTTAACTGAGAACCCGTCAAAGAAACTAATTTGAAGCTACTATATTAATATTGCTTTAAATATAAAATAATGATGTTCAACCTCACATTTGCCCTTGGCATATCCCTCACTCCTTCTCCCAGGACGGCCTCTTGTGTCCCCTTCCCCCAGTTCTCAGTGCATTTTCAGTAGCTCTATCATGTTTTTTTTTCTTTTTATCATTTTCTTTCTTCCCCTTTGCCTTTCTCCATCATCTTCTTTGCCTCTAAACCCATCTCTAATTCTCTCTCTTTCTGTCTCATCTATAGCAGGTAGTCATTAGGAATGAGCAGGTGGTGCAGCTACTGATTGCTATGCGAGTGTGTCTTTACCCAGAACAGCCCCAGAGCAATGCTGCCTCCTTACATTCAACAGAGCACCGCCATAACCAAAGCTCAGCAGACCATCATCCGCTGCTTCCTCAAAGAAAATCTGGTCATATCTGTAGCTGTATATGAATAAACATGCCTCTACTCCTCAGAACATATGTTTATACAGTAGCGGTCTGTATAATATTTATTAATTAGAGTAAAATACTGTTACTACTCTGCAATAAAATAGACCAACATAAAAGATGTGCAAATTATGCATATTTAACATGCCATTTTTCTGTGCACATATAGGACATCTCTGAAACTGGGTTCCATTAGGCACTGCCCTGTCATAAATCACTGCGTGCATTGAAACCTGTGACTGCTCGACAGATTGAAGCATTAACGAGAAAACAACAGTATTTCTCTTAATGAGAATATCCTACATCATGCTGATATTTGACTATAATTGTTACAACTGTCAAAAAGAAGAGTAATATAAAAACGAGTGAAGCAGAGATGCTGTTGTGTTGCCTATGCAGATCCCTCCTGTGCTGCTTCCTCACCTCAACCCAAGTGAATTGATTTTAATAAGACAAAGCCTTAAACCGATTTCCCACACACAGTTCTTTCATGTAAGATTGCAAACTGCTTACAATTTAGTAAAAATCCTCTGCTGAGTTGCCATATATAAAAACCTACAGCATCCCACATCCTCTGGACGAGTCAATAAAACTACTGTAGGCTTAGCAGAAGGCCATGTGATATTCCTTTTCATATACTGTATAAAGCAATGGCATACTGTAGCATCGACAATTTCCAAAAGATGGAATCAGCAGGAGGAAGTGATTAATTTGTTTGGAATTGAAAAAGGGGCTTAATATTCAACGCAACAGCTGCTTAATGGCAAAAAGCACCACAAGCAAGTCGCATTTACTCGAACAACAAAACAATAATTTATGCAGTATTATACAGTATATGCTTCTACGGTATGTACAGTATAAGGCAACATCGAGATGCTTTCATTGCTCCAACGGTACAAAAAGGGTATCTGACATTAGAGATTTAACCTTATTGAATTTGCTTAAATAATTTAGAAAAATGCTGCAACTATAAATTTATTATTTAACATCAGAATAACATTCTGCTGTTAAACAGACATAATAATGAGATTTAAGTAAAATTTTTTATGTGGTAATTTGATTTCTGTGCAGAGATGCTTAGAAATGGAGTCTCCAGTGCTGACGCTTTAACAGCCAGAAGTGTTAAAGTTATTTACAGCAAAGTCTGCAATGTTGAAGGAAAAAAAAAAAACTTTTAACAGGTAAAATGTTAAACATTTAATTAAATACAGTTTTATTGAGATAGCGCTTTTAACAATGGTCTCTGTCGCAAAGAAGCTTTGCAGAACCAAAAAGTGTGAGGAGATATTCATAAATATGTATGGATTCAAATTTAAATAAACAGGGTGCTTTTTAATAAATAAGAAACTGTAATATTCATAAATTGCTGTGGTCCATTGTGGTAAGGGCTCTGTGTTTCACATCATACCGCAGTCACAGTTTTTTTTTTTTTTTCCCTAACCGCACACTTCTGGGAACTGTTTTTCAGGGAAATTAATTATTGGTATGATTTCATGTTTATCCCCAAAATAAGATCTTTCTATTCTGCCCACATGAGACAAAAATGTCTTTTTGCGGAAGACTGCACTCTTGTCTCTTGTACATTCTGGACACTGCCTTGAGGGTACTGGCTATGAATAAAAAGCCCATCTAATCTGATTACAATAAAGTCCCGATTCCCAACATTACATTTCACTCACCGCCTCTCTGAATGATCTCTAACCTGCAAGACGAGACACCCTCTAGAGAGGAGTAATAAGATCTAAAGAAAATGGTGAAAGTTTGTGAGGCGAACTGCATAGCTTCATTATGAGTTTGGCATGCATGCAGAATGCTGAACGGTGTAGGCTGGTGTCTGATATATTGCTGCCACCCTAGGTGTTGCGTTAGCATAATCCAGATAATATCTGAGGTGGAAGAGGACTAGGAAATGTAGAATGTTTAGTCACCATTACATCCATTAGTCTGCAGCAGAAGCCGAGCGGGTTTTATCTAGGTGCCTCTATTGAAGCAAATAAGAAGTGTGCAGATAGCACTTGTGCAATTTTATACAGCTGAGTGGAAATCTTTATAAGTGTATATGGGCTTTAATAAAGGGGTACTGAGATGAAACCCAAAAACAAATTATGATACGAATGAACTGTAATAAAAATGGTAAGAGTTAAAAGGTTTTTTATTTACAGGATTTAATTTAAAAGACTGAATTCACCAATCTTACTTTTATATCTAGCTGTGCAGTGTAACTCTGTTTAGACCCTATGAAGCCACACCAGGGGGTCAAATACTGTAGAAATATGTACACTATCAAAGTTTGGACCGCACCAATCAAAAAGTTGGACACAAGTGTGAATTCGAGAACAATAATGTTATTTTTGTTTGTTAGTTTTTTTCAAAACTATGAAATAACACTTATGGCATTAGGTAAGTAAGTAACAATAAGTCAGTTATTATATTAGGCCACAAAATTCAGCTGTTCTGGAATAGTTCTGGCAAAAACAGTACTGTCAAAACCCAGCGAGTACCATGATGAAACTTCCTCTGATGAAAGCTCACACTCTACGGGAAAGAAAAAACTTAATTTACCTGCTCTGCTGTTCATTTAGAACAAAGTCCATTTAGAGTTACCAGCCTCAGAAATCATCAATTAACATCATCCCAGATTAGAGCCATTATGAAGGCTTTACAGAGCAGAAGTAACAGACACATCTCAATATCAAGTGTTCAAAGGAGATCATTGCGTATTTTGGATGCCTTCAGCATTGTTTAACAACGTAGAAAGAAATAAAAATTAGAAAAGACCATGAAATTAGATGGTGAGTCTGAACTTTTGACTGGTAATGTACATTCAAATAAATACTTGGATTCAGCAAAGACATGTAGCAGGTTAAGTCTGTATCTTTCAAACCTCTGAGCATAAAATCAGACCTTTCCCTAAGACAATGCATTGCAAAGGAAAGGCTGCTGCCGGCATGCAATTTTTTCTTAACTTAAGATAAACTTGTTCCCTGCCAACACATGAATGAATCTAAGACACTTAAAGGACACTGACATGATTTTGTACACTAACAAACCAAATCATTGTTTGATCACGCAACAACAAATTTACTTTTGAGTGAAAAAAGTCAGTAGTGCTGCGTTAGTATAATATACTAATTAATACGCATAATATGCTGCGTATAATAAAACAAATTATTTTACTATTATATTAGAAAGAACAAATATTAATATACATTAACAAATCAGCAATCTATTAGTGCATAAATTGTTCTTCTCATGTTGAGTATGATTAGCAGGAAAATGTGCATCAAGTAATTTAAAATGGTACTGGTCGATCTGTTACTAAAATAATCATAATAAAGTAGTAAATATATATTTAATATATACAGTGGAACCTCGGATTGCGAGTAACTCAGTTTACAAGTGTTCCGCAAGACGAGCAAAGAGCTGTAATAAATTTTGACTTGAAAAACGAGCATGTCTTGGTTTAAGAGTGCCAAGTTTTTTGACACCGACACACACACACCGAAACACATTCTCTCTCGCCTTTACACCCCCCTCCCCGGCTTCACACAGACACACACACTCTGCTCTACACAGAAACTCTGCTCTGTCGCGATTCTTTTCAAAAGTAATGTACTGGTTCATTTGTTTCTTTGTTTTGCAGTGATTCCGTTAGTCTGCGCTCACGCGAGTGTCATTAGAGAGCTTTCTTTTTTTCCCGTTAAAACAGTGTTTCCATTGTGTGTGTTTGTTGTGAAACTTGGTGGGGGGAGTTTACTGTGTAAGATGAGGCGAGGGAAGGGGCTAATTCCACGCACACACACACACACACACACACACACACACACACACACGCACGCACGCACACACACGCACACACAAATGCACAAATGCACAAATACACAGCGCCTGCGCGCACAAACAGAAACACTTATCTGTTGGGATTTATTTTAACTTTTTTTAAAGGTAAAGTGCAGGTTTATTTGTTTTATTTTTACTTTATATATTTGTATTAATTATTTTTCTGTATTTATTTTTTTGGGCTGTGGAACAAATTATTTGAGTTTTCATTATTTCTTATGGGAAGATTTGATTTGGTTTACGAGTGTTTTGGAATATGATTTAGTCAGGGTTTAGTCAGGGTTTATCCCTGAACACAAAAGCTTATATTTTGGGTCAATTTTCGCATTGTTGCATTCGTATTATCCAGTAACTACCAGCCCATAAACATTATGAGAGTTTTAAATGATGTATACTTATTTTACTTTTTTTTTTCCAAAATCATATTAAACATAAAATGGAAGCTGTGCAAATAAGGGTGGAAATTCAAGCAATTTTGGGTCATTTAACAGTTCAGGTGAGAGTGATATAATATTCATAAGGACAAACCACAGTGAGTGATGCCTCATTAACAGCCACAGACAGCGTTGCTGCCATTAAGTATATTTTTTCAAGCATATGGCTTTTAAAATATTACCTTATGTAAGCTGAAAAAATATTGTGATATGATATTTGGTTTAATAACAGTTTTACTCCTAATCGTTATAAATAAACTCTGCTTGTAACATGAATACATCAAAACCAGTTACACAGGATTTATTTTATGCATACACACACCGTACAATGTGCATACTGTATGCAGCTAGTGACTGAAATTGAGGCCAAAACAAGCAAACACTCTCTCGCTCATCATCTATACCTCTTTATCCTCTATACAGGGTGATGTGGTGCCTGGAGCCTATCCCAGGAGACTTGGGGCATAAGGCAGGTTACACGCCGGCCAATCCATCGCAGAGCACACACACACACGCTCACACACTACGGGAAATTTGGAAAATGGCAGTTAGACTAATCTGCATGTCTTTGGACAGTAGGAGGAAACTGGAGAACCCAGAGGAAACCCACCAAGCACAGGGAGAACATGCAAACTCCATGCACACAGAGACGGGAATCAAACCTGGTTGGGAATCGAACCCGCACCCTGGAGGTGCAAGGCGATAGCGCTAGCCACTAAGCCACTGTTTGCCACAAGCAAACACGAATGTTTAAAAGTAGCAACAAGTTCAGCAAATTCATGATATTTTGAACTTAAATATACACTGATCAACTATAATGTTAACACCGGATCAACAACTCAGATCAATAACATATCAGTCTGAGTATGTACTTAAGTGATGTGCTAGACAAACAAGTCCAATCTATGGAGGTCCAGCCTTGCACCTTCCTAACATAGAGCACTTAAAGAAACTCATTATAATGTCTATGTTCCACTTTCAGAGGTTTTGAGGAGTTCAGGTCTCGAGAAGTCAAAAATTATTTGGTGGCACACAGGGAACCTACAAAATACTGGGCATAATGTTTCAAGTTTTTAATCTCATAGCTGATCATTGGATATGCTGAAACAAATAAATGAATAGAAAGCACAGCAATCGCTCATAGTAAGCAGCAGAGCATTATTAACATCACAAGCTGTATTTTCACTCTTAGACATTACTGTGGAGCCAATGGGTGCTTTGTGGCTTCATTCATGATAGTAAAGATTAGGACTTAACAAGGGCAAAAATGGTCATTGTTCAGGAAAAAGCAATTTAGCCCCTAGCGCTAACTGTGCCAGCTGCACCATCACTTTCCACAGCTCTCAGCTGCAGCTGTAATGCAGATCATTATGCAGAAGACTGCTTTATTTTCATCTCATTATCAGAGTGTCTGCAGTGCTTTTGCCTGAGCCACAGACCTGTGCTGGTTTAAAAAAGATTACCTCTCTCCCACTCTCTCTCTCTCTCGTTCTCATTCTAAATTAAAGGCACTTAAGAAACACCCATTTTTTTCTGTCTGTGGAAGAAAAGCAGGTCATCATGCTGAAGCTGACAAAAAGAAGAAAACTGATAAGAGCCATTGCACAGGCGATGAGCATACCCAATACAACAATTTACAGTGTACTGGGGGGAAAAAAGGGAAAACACCGTCTCCACAGGGCAGGGGTAAAGGTATCACAATCCAAGGTTTGAAGAAGAGTAAGGCCCTTAACCCTCAACTATTCAGATGTACAATGAGACAGGTTGTAAGTTGCTCTGGATAGGGGTGTTTGCCAAATGCCATAAATGCAAGAAGAATTTGAGAATAGACATTATGAAACCAAAGTTAACCTTTACCAAAGTAATGGAAAGGCCAAAGCGTAGAGAAATAAATGATCTGATCATGGTGCAAAATATATAAGCGCATCGGTCAAGCAGAGTAGAGGTAATGACATAGCCTGTGCTTGGATGACTACTACTGGAACAGACTAGCTAATCTCTTAATTTCCCAATTCCTCCCCCCCCCCGCCCCGGCAAAAAAAGGTCAATCAAATTGGGAGAATCTTTACCACGCAGCAAGACAATGACCAAAACACCCTGCCAAACAAAACAATGACTTAATCAGCAGAAAAAAGGGGAAGGTTTTCGACTGGCCAAGTCGATCAACAGCATTTAACACAACTGAGAACATTTTATTTGCTGAATAGAACACTGGAGGGAAAAACTGCCCAAAACAAACTACAATTTAAAGAAGCTGTAGTACAAGCCTGGGAAAGCATCTCAAAGTAAAAGTGAAGCTGTGTGATGTTAGTTGGTCACCAGGTAGATGCAGGTATTAAAAGCAAGAAAAACACAAGCAAATATTATGTGCAATTTACATTTGGACTAGCTATTCCAAAACTTTTGCTCACCCAAGAAAATTCTACTAATGCTAATAACACTGAAAGACATAAATATCATAGGGTGGAGGAGGGGGCAATGCATTTCGGACCCATTGGTTCATATTTGTCTTTAGATCTTAAACCAAAATATCAGTGCATAGCAAAAAAAAAAAAAAAAAAAAGTCAGCCTTGCGGTTCTGATACCTTTGAAGAAACATGTACACACGTGGACAAAATTGTTGGTAACCTTCGGTCAATGAAAGAAAAACTCACAATGGTCACAGAAATAACTTTAATCTGACAAAAGTAATAATTAAAAAAACTTCTATGAATGAAAGTCAGACATTGCTTTTCAACCATGCTTCAACAGAATTATTAAAAAAAATAAACTCATGGAACAGGCCTGGACAAAAATGATGGTACCCCTAAATACTGAAAATAATGTGACCAAAGGGACATGTTAATTCAAGGTGTGTCCACTAATTAGCATCACAGGTGTCTACAATCTTGTAATCAGTCAGTGGGCCTATATATAGGACTCCAGGTAGTCACTGTGTTGTTTGGTGACATGGTATGTACCACACTCAACATGGACCAGAGGAAGCGAAGGAAAGAGTTGTCTCAGGAGATTTGAAAGAAAACTATAGACAAGCATGTTAAAGGTAAAGGCTATAAGACCATTTCCAAGCAGCTAGATGTTCCTGTGACTACAGTTGCACATATTATTCAGAAATTTAAGATCCATGGGACTGTAGCCAACCTCCCTGGACGTGGCCGCAGGAGGAAAATTGATGATTGATTGGAGACGGATAATCCGAATGGTAACAAAAGAGCCCAGAAAGACTTCTAAAGAGATCCAAGGCGAACTTCATGCTCAAGGAACATCAGTGTCAGATCGCACCATCCGTCGCTGTTTGAGCCAAAGTGGGAGACATGGGAGACGACCAAGGAGGACACCATTGTTGAAAACAAATCATAAAAATATGCCAAACTATATGCTGACAAGCCACAAAGCTTCTGGGAGAATGTCCTACGGACAGATGAGACAAAAATGGAACATTTTGCCAAGGCACATCAGCTCTATGTTCACAAATGGAAAAATGAAGCATATCAAGAAAAGAACACTGTCCCTACTGTGAAACATGGAGTAGGCTCTGTTATGTTCTGGGGCTGCTTTGCTGCATCTGGCACAGGGTGTCTTGAATCTGTGCAGGGTACAATGAAATCTCAAGACTATCAAGGGATTCTAGAGWGAAATGTGCTGGCCAGTGTCAGAAAGCCGGGTCTCAGTCGCAGGTCATGGGTCTTGCAACAGGACAATGACCCAAAACACACAGCTAAAAACACCCAAGAATGGCTAAGAGGAAAACATTGGACTATTCTAAAGTGGCCTTCTATGAGCCCTGACCTCAATCCTATTGAGCATCTTTGGAAGGAGCTGAAACATGCTGTCTGGAAAAGGCACCCTTCAAACCGGAAACAACTGGAGCAGCTTGCTCATGAGGAGTGAGGAGGCCAAAATACCTGCAGAGAGGTGCAGAAGTCTCATTGACAGTTACAGGAATCGTTTGATTGCAGTGATTGCCTCAAAAGGTTGTGCAACAAACTATTAAGTTATTAGGGGTACCATCATTTTTGTCTAGGCCTGTTCCATGAGTTTTTGAGTTTTCATTTTTTTTTTATAATTCCGTTGAAGCATGGTTGAAAAGCAATGTCTGACTTTCATTGGTTAACATTCATAGAATTCTTATTTATTATTACTTTTGTCAGATTAAAGTTATTTCTGTGACCATTGTGAGTTTTTCTTTCATTGACCGAAGGGTACCAACAATTTTGTCCACGTGTGTATATGTCAGCAGTATACAAAAGTTTAGCTGTTCAATTTTTTTTTTCCATGCTTATATAGCATAACAGCTCACTTTGGTTAGGGACATCTCATTTCAATTTGTCTTGGTATGTTGCAAACTAATAAGGCATGCACAGATTTAATTAATCCATTAGAGTAAGGCAAGTTGGGTAGATGGTTTTGATAGACAAGGACATCCAGATGTTTCTGGACCATATCAGACATGTCGGGGGACCATTTCTAGATGAGCCTGTAGTAATGTAGTTAGTCACATGACCGTAAAATGAGATTACTATTCATTATAATGGATTAGATTATCATGCACTCAAATATGTAAAGAAATTTCACCACTGAAATGAAATGAATGCTTTTAACTAGTGCAATCAGAATAAAGCCACAATTACAAGTGACCACAAAAGCTACTTTTAGTGCAGTGCTTTATAGTGCAGAAGATCTCAGGAGAGAACAAAATACATGTTTTTCAGTCGTCATGGCAATCTTTTAAAACCTATTCATTAATTCATAGTCTGAGCTGTTGAGGACAAATTAGTATAGAGTTTCTGAACACACTTCAAACACCAGCTCCTATGTCCTACTATATCGTGGAAAAAATATCCTGAAACAACCGCTTTAAATTTCTTACAGAGCATAAGCACAGACCCTGAAATATTCAATTGTAAAAATTTTAATGTGTTAGATGTGTACTATAATATTTTTTGCTATAAACTGGAGACATCAGGTTTTTAATCCTGCATTTTTCACCAACACGGCACAATGGGTCAAAACTGACACAGGCTGTATGTTTTTTAAGAACTAAAATTACCATTCAAATAGATTAAGCACGCTAAGAACCCAATACTCTAACCATCATTAACAGAGCAAAACCTCCTGCCAACAGTATCTTGACTTTTACACCCAGTAGTTCACCAAGTAGCCTCTGTGCAGCTCACATTGGGCACGTTTATATTCTCATAACCCTTCTGTAATACTGAGAAAACAACAATAACGGCAGCAGATCAACATCTTCCGGTCTTAGATGAATCATAAACCATATAGAACCAGAGTCAATATTATGTCATTGCTCTTTATGCAAAGTATTTAGTTCAGAGAATGCCCTTCGAGATATACATTTGAACTCATTGTATGTGCATTCCTTGCCTTTTACAACCAGCAGAGTAATCCATCATAGTCCTAAGCAAAACACAACAATAATTTTGTACCACAATCTTACAGGCAGTCTATAGTCATTGTAAATTAAAAGACATTTGCGGCTAAAGCTCTAGGTTTTTGATTTGAAAATCTGTAAATCCAGTTTTGAATCCTACCATTGGTGGGTTGTCAAACCTCATACTACCCATCCACTGCATGCATTCTCAGTCTAAAGCCCAGATAGAAAAATGGTAGGGTTGCGTAAAGAAAGACATCTGGCATAAAACCTATGCGGACAGGATGATCTGCTGTGGCGACCCGCTGATACAGTAGGAGCAGCCGAAAGAAAGTTTTACTGACAGTACACAGTGATCTACAGCAAAGTGACAATTGAGGCAGTTCTTGCCTACACAGCAGTTCTTCTATTAAATAAAGAAACAGAAACTGTAGTCATTATTCTGTTTGGAATAGTATATGCTGGCTTTATGAAGCTGATACAGGCCAGTTCACCCTGACATGAGCTGTAAAGAGGTTTCCCATGCTGCTAGAATAAGAAAATGGCTTGGTTTAATTACATTTGTTTCAATGGCATACAGTACACAATACATCCCTATTTTCCATACAAAACTTATCAGGATGGCAGTTTTCTTTGGAAACGTGTTAAAATGAGCTTAAAATCAAGGCTGGGAAGACATATTTTTATAGTACTGTATGTGCACTTGACAAAAGCACTTGACAAGAAAACTTGTATAATAGCAACTGTTTTTCAATGTACCGCACAGAACTCAGCAGAACCAACATAATTACAAAATTCTGCTTTCCAGAGCTTCCCTTATGTCATCAGCACATTTCCCAAAAGTTTCTGATGCTGTGCATCACTTACATTATTTATAATATAACCGGAGTTTAAAAATGAAAGCACTGGTAGCAATGTTAGAAATGAGATGGTCTTTAAAATCAAATAGCAGTTTCATAATATCGTCAGTCATTTGGAGCAGGCAAACCAACATTAACATACCACAAGCACAATTCCAGCAATATAGCAAGGAATGACAGAAAATCACCACTCTCTTCCCAGTGGATCATCTTGGTAATGTTATATAGTAGTACTGTACTGAACTGTGGATTCTTCTAATGCACGAGTCAGTATGATATCATTTTACTAGCTCTTTAAAATGTTTAGTAAAGCTGTTTGTAATTTTTAAACTGTTTTTTTTTTTTCTGTATTCAACCATTAGGTCAATCCCACTCCAAATGGTTCCCATTATGTCACCAAAACAGCTCTGACCTCTTTGGGCACAGACTCCACAAGACCTCTGAAGGTAGCAGATTCTTTAATCTCAGTAAGTTTCGGGATGGGACATCCACCGATTGGACTAATTTGGCCAGCACATCCCACAGATGCTCGATTGGATGGAGATTTAGAAGAGTCAATTCAACACCTTGAAGACTCTAAATTTTTGTCATGTTGCATTCATATGAATGAGGTCCCCCAGCGAGCACCATGCTCCCTGTGCCAGCATAAATGTGTCTTGGGCACCTGTGGACCTATTTTGATAATGACCACTGTGGGAACAGTGCCATTTTGGAAAGATTTTGACCCAGTTGTCTATCTATTACAATTTGGCCCATGTCAAATTTGTTTTCTATAGAAAGTTCATGGGGTGTATTTGCTTTAAGATGCCACGTTCTGGAGTGCGTTTTCCTGACATTAAGATAGATTTGACAGTTGATACAAAGACACAAGCATTTTAATCAATGTTGTGTAGCTTTAACTCATTTGCTGTGGTCTCAATGGGAATACGATCATAGGAAACCACCCTGGGAAACACACTATCAGCTGCCAACACACATGGGCACAGGAAACATGCTGAGAATATAGCTACACAGGATAATGAGACACAAATATATGCATTGGTTTTTGACCCATATTGTCATCAAAATGCAAACACTGAAGCAGGGAAAATGACCATCACCTGGAGAGCTTCATCTTTTAACAGCTAACACTAGCTGGATGAGCGCATGCTGACGGGTTTGGAGAAGCTGTCCATAAAAGAGAAAAGCAACGTGAAAACTGTTCTGAGTTTTGTTGAAGTTGGTCTGCATTGAGGCCAGGCATCAGGTCTTGAGGACAATGTTAAAAAAAAAGAATATTTTCATATATAATAACTGTTAATATACAACAGTTATATAACCTCAGTGTACAGTACATAGACTTCGTGGCCAAAAAAAAGAAAAAAGTCTCTCACTAATATTTCATTGTATCTTCGTTTACTTATGCAATGTTACAACATTTATTTAAATCCTGAGTCGCATTCATTTCTCTCCAAGATCTTGCATTGATAATGAGTCGGATCGCTTTTGTAAAGATTTCTCCAGTACATCCCAATAGGGCTAAGGTCTGGACTGGACTGTGGTGGCCAAGCCATGTGTGAAAATGTCGTCTCACGCTCCCTGAATCACTTTTTCACAATTTGAGCCAGATGAATGCTTCTGGCCATGCAGTGTACTGTATATGGGTAGCTCTTGGGTCTTCCTTTCCTCTGATAGTCTTCCTGTGACATGAGAGCCAGTTTCATCATAGGGATTTTTCAGCCTGACTGACTTAAAATAATGATGGACTGTCTCTTGCGGTAATACGCATTTGTAGTTGTAGCAAAAGGGCTATTGTACTTAATAGGACTAGTGACTGTATACCCACTCTTCCTCTGCACAATACAACTGATGGGCTAAAGCACATTCAGAAGGCAAGAAATGTCACAGATTAACTCTTGACAAAGCAAGTCTGTGAACTGAAAACTATTCCAGGTGACTACCTCACCAATCTGATGAGAGAATGCCATGAGCTGACATCAAAGCTAAATGTAGCTCCTTTGGACAATCTAAAATCTAAAACATATTCCGGGCTGTTTAACACATAATATTTACGTACATATCTACATATGATGTGATGTTATACAGTATGTGTTACCTGCATGACAGGGTTCAAGATGTGCCTTCTGCCACTGGGGAGTTGTGCAAACAACTAACTCCATTAAGAGAACTAATTTGGCACTGCATGCTCAGTGGACATGCAACACTGCTTTGCTTTTATACATATATTATTTCCCCTTTAAAAAAATAAATCTCAATCTATTCATTTAATAATTGCAAACACCTTTAATGCTTTAAAGGTCCCGTATTGTGTTCCAGTACAACAACAAAACAATTAGACTTTTAAACAACAGTTTAAACTGCTAATTTAACATTTTAAACAACAGTTAATAAAAATAAAAAATAAAAATCTAAATGATCAAATATCTGTCTAGGCATGATAAATATAAACATTATTTGGCACAGTATTGACTTTTTTTGCTTTGGGTTCGGTTGCAGCTCTACTCCCTACACATTTTTCTATGCAGGGTCTCTAAGCAAGCATGATTAGTGAAATACTGTATGTCATATGTTTAAACCTTTTCAGACATTTACAAAATATTCTTGGGAAGTAGTGCAACTTGAGATTAGATGTCCTCATTTTAATGGATGAATTTGTTTTGTATAGAAAATTTATTTGCAGCATTAGCACTTGTATCGAATCAATTTATTTCACTGAAATTTCAATAAAAGCAGCAGTGGTTGGCATACTGCTGATGCAAAGGACTACTTTAAAAGTGAATCTATTTTCAGACACAGGTAAAATAAGCGATGCTACTGTACAACTGCACCTTATTGCAGGATTTCAACATACAATTGAGTGGTTTCACTGCAAAACGCAATATATCCATTATTTAGTTTATTTATTTATTTTTTTTGTAGGCAATGTATACCGATAAATAATAGTTTGTGCATGCTTTGTTTAAGTCAAGGGCGAAAAACATCAGTACAATATCAGTGTAATTTTTGTATTACTTTGCAAACGATATACAGTAAATCCACTTCCCACAGATAAATCAGCCTGCAGATGTGTTTGTCGCCTCATAAATATGCAATTCATTATCAATCATATGTTGTTTAAGTTTTATATATAAACTCATGATTGTGTTTTTGTAGTGAGTCATACTGGCAGCAAATAAACAAAGAAACGAGGAAAACGTGTTTAGTGGCACATCATTTTTTTTTTATTTCTTTTTTTTCACATGAGTTCAAAGCTTTTATAAAAAGGATAAAGCATGATACCCCACAAAGAAAAGTGCTTGTCTGTGCAACGGCTAACAAGCACATCTCTTTACAAAACCCAAGCAACTTTGACAAAATCGCTTTGAGATGAAATGCATTCACTGAACTGTCTTCAAATTTCTTGTTTTTCTTTTTTTTTATCACCTCAATTGATTTCCATGACGGAAAAATGTGTGTATTTACAGTAGTAGTGCTGTGAATCATACCTAGAGTGTCAGTTCAATTCAATTAGATTTTTGGCCATTATGATTTTTCCATTTGATTCCATTCAGTTCAATAGCACTTATATTTATGTCTGATTTGTCTGAAGCAGCTATATTCCTTATAGGATATGAGGTATTAAAAAATACTAAAAGTACACTACCCAGCCAAAAGAAGTCACCACCTGGATTTCACCAAGCAAATAGGTACAGAGCAGCGTATTGCCTACAGTTAGGCAATAACTGATGCAGCGAGTAGATTCTCACTTAGATCATGGAAAATATGTTACTCTGTTTCAGAAGGGTCAAACTACTTGTCTTGCATCAACGAATTATTAATACCTGGAAGAATCATGGTATTTAAAATATATATATATATATATTGGACCACATTTCTTCCTCAAAGATGATGATTCATCTCTATCCTTCCAGGTTATAATACTAATTGGACAATTTTTTTAACCAAATCTTAGTAGTTTCAGCAATCTCCTTAGTTGTCATCTTTTCTTAATGCAGGGCAATAATTTGGCCCTTCTGCCTACTCACTACTTCAGTTAGGGTTAAATAACTTTTTGTAAGTTAAACCATATTAATCACTGCAGTAATAATTCAGAGGAATTATTTATACCTACTGTATTTGCTTCGTTAACTCCAGGTGGCAGTGTAGTATATTTCTGCCATATACAGTGGAACCTTGGATTACGAGCATAATTCGTTCCGGAAGTGGGCTCGTGTTCCAAAACACTCGTAAACCAAATCATCATTTCCCATAAGAAATAATGAAAACTCAAATTATTTGTTCCACAGTCCCAAAAAATAAATACATAAAAATAATTAATACAATAAAATGAAAATAAAACAAATATAAAATATTAAAACAAAAATAAAACACTTTACCTTTAAAAAAAAAAAGTACAAATAAATCCTGACATAAGTGTTTCCATTGGTGCGCGCAGGCGCCGTGTGTGTGTGTGCACAAGTTTCACAAAAGGGGGGGGGGTGAGAGAGTGACGTCAAAATAAGAGTCGCATGCGTGATACATGATACTCGGCGCTCGTAAACTAATACTTGCTCGGTTTCCGATTAAAGATTTTTTAAAAATCTTTGCTTGGTTTGCAGAACACTCGTAAACCACGTTACTCGCAATCCGAGGTTCCACTGTACAGTATACAGCAATATGGGAGATAAGGTGCAATGTCTAAAGGAGTATACAGTGTCTGAATGAAGCTATACTAGAAGATTAAAGTCACTCCTTCCTGTAAATTTTTATTGTTTTTGGAGGGCGGGGGTATTGGGTGGATGTAGGCAGTGTAAATAAAGAAATCCTTCATGGGCATGTCAAACCTAATTGTTTTAGATTCAAGGACACCAAACGAGAACGTGCCTTCACTCCCCTGTCTCTCACCCCACCCAACACAAATGCTTCCAATCTTTGTGTGTCTCTCTTTGTTTTGTCTATGTCCTTATGAACTTAATGCAACTGCAGCCTCTCATCTATCAGCCAGTCCCGTTCTGTGTGAGCACAGATATAAATGCAGTAGGTACTGTATAAGAGCATTGCAGAATCGTCCTCCTGTAGTTTTCCTTCATTGCATTCATTTCAGATTAATGATGTGGCACTGATGAGACAGGGGTAAACAGACAGCAACGTGGGCTCTAAATGCACTACTGCCTACACTGAACTTCATCTGCATCTGCTCTTCTGGCATCTGGGCTGTTGAGAGTTGATAATGCTTGTCTATTAAAAGATTTGTAGGTATGTCCATGAGTTGTATGCCATTTCGTGACTACACTGTCCTTCTGTAAAATGTCAGATAGTTGTGGAAGGGTAAATAAATCAGAGACAGTATACAAGCTGCACCATTTCATACACACAGGTCTGGAAAGATCCATGTATCAGAGTGTTAGACAAAGAAACAGTGGGAATGTGGCAAGGAAAAAAAGGCAGCAGGAGAGGAGCAGGCTGGCCCTGCAGCAAGGACCTATAATATTCTCCAGCCATCTGCTGCTGCGCTTGTGCCCCTTCTGACATTGTGCCAGTGCAGAGCAGTGTACAAACAGCATAAAAGTGCATGAAGCAGCACAAAGCAAAAAACAAGATTTTTTAATATATATATTATTTTAAGCACTGTTACTTGACATTCATCAAGTGAATACAATTTTTAAAAAAATATCAATTCTTATTCCTTATTAATTGGATTATGTAGGAGATCCCAAATGAATTCATTAACAGTTGGCCAACTGACAGTGCACAGGCTAGGAACAGATTGCATGTGTCCAGCCAGAGATCTAATAAACGCTGAAGACCAACATGCTTAATTCTAAGTTCTGAGTGTATGAATGGCATGCACCACGTTATGTTTTCTTTTTCTTCTTGATTCATTAGACCAGTATGTATAAGCATATGGTCAGGCAAACTGTGAAGAGCCAGAGGTGCTGAAATGAGGTCTTTGAATGTAATGGAATGACAAAGACAATTATTCTTTTTTTTTTCTTTTGGGCTATACACTGTACAGTATATTCACGATGCAGACCGAAAGATAAATATGAGATGCTAGATCAGAATGCTGGCTATTTACATCTATTTACATCAACTTGGAACACAGCACACATTTTAAGTGAGAAAAAGTACTGAAGCATAGTCTTAATGTACCACTTCAAATTTGGGTGCATATCTCTGATTTGCAATAGCTGCACTAAGCTGGCGACTCACAGACACGAACAAACCGCTTAAAACCTAAGTGGTTCATCTATTTATTTCTTCGTGAATTCCAAAATTACCTACTGATGAGTGATGTGCATCATATTGTATGGCCTCAATATTTCCATGTTCGATGATTTCTACCAAGAGAGGATTGTGATACCTTCGCCCATGCCCTGGGGAGTTTGTTGATGAGGTCGCTTACTGTTTCTGGGTTTTTTTCTTCACAGCTCACCTAATGCTTGCCATCAACTATATACAATAGGTTGTTCACGCATGAGGTCTCATCTGCTCTACTGTGGCACACAAACTGTTAATGGAGGTCAGAATGCGATTTTGGACATAGGAGGCAATATTACAAGCTCACAAAATGCCTATGGTTTGTGTGTTTATGACTGCTCGGATCGATTAAACGGATAATCCACGAGGAGATTTTATCGACCGCCACAGGTAGTTGCTCATAACGAGGGGGATTTTTAAAAACTGACTGAAAATCTTTGTGTGCATTCAGGGGAAGCAGAGTAAGGTAATGCTTGTGAATGTGCAGAGACCGTATCTTTAAATATCTTTAAACACATCTTACAGTATGTGGCTATGTGGAAAAATGTTTCTTTGCATTATAAGTCTTACAGTTTTTGTTTTTGTCTTTGCTATGTATGGTTATACATGAATCCAGTGGTAGAGATGCAAAGATAATTTACCAAGAATACAACAGTAATTTGCATAGTTCATGTGTATGCACATTCACGTGTGTGTGTGTGCGTGTGTGCTTGTGTGTGTGTGTGTGTGTGTGTGTGTGAGTGAGGGAGAGAGCGGTTTAAAAACAGCAAAAAAAAAAAAACTGTCAGCTAGACTGACAGCTTACCTGACCAATCTCAGTACAGAATAAGGAGAAGAACCCTAATAAGCAACGTCACACCCAAAACGTGAAGTGTGCACGAGGACAAGGTAGTTCCTTACAGTATATATACTGCCTCAATAATAACTTAATAATAATAATAATAATAATAATAATAATACAATACAATAACTGCCTCATATTTAATTTCTTTTGCAAACTGCTTCTCTTTATAATGCAAGAACCACATCTATATAAATAAAAAATGTTTTGTCTGTATATTGGTAATAATCCTTTCTTTAAATTATCTTTACGTTTCATACATTGGAATTTTAGAAAAAAATGTGTGTTTGTGTGTCTGTCCAGCCCTATTTTGTCACAGCTTGGTAAAACCGGCTACACAGAATTTAATGAAACTTTGCCAGCCCTTCTTCATTTGCCTGAAGTTAAACATGTGCTAAATGATTTCAGAAATGAAAGCAAAATGTTGAGTAGAAGGGAAATTCTGAGCAGTTATGTGCCAGATTATAAACCTCAAGTTTTGACCGTGTACTGTGTATGCGTCAAACTGTGGGCGTCTTGAATCGACTGCTGAACAGAATTTAAAGAACCTTTTGCAGTTCAGTACTTTAATACCTGCCTGAAGTTTAACCTGCACCATAAGTGAAATCAAAAAGTTGAGTAAAAGCGATGTTATGAATAGTTGTACGCCGGATTTAAAGTCTACTTTCAAATAAGCTACTAATAAGCTACTTGCTCAATGTAAAAGAACAACTTCGCTGATGGGTATTCATTAGAAAAGTTAAACTGAATGTTTTTACTGGTATTAATTCATATTTTTAACCACTGAAGTAACAGCCCTGAAGTGGTATAAGTGAATTGTAACGTGCTTGTATCATTTTAAGACAAAATGTGCATTTTAAGACAAAATGTAATCTTTTTGTGATCTACTTTTTCAATTTCTCGTCTGTAATTCACTCTCTGATTACCAAACAAGGAGTGTATTTGGCTGACGGTAAAAGTAGTACATGTACGTGGTCTTCAAACTGAAATAATCATATCGGATTACATTACAGCTGCTTATTTTCATCTTTAACTTTTTAACTTTTCCACAAACTCTTAAACAGTCAACAACAGGTACGTACACTAGTCCAAAATATTTGGTGATCTTCTGCTTATACTGTAGGGCTTTGGTCTTACTTTTGGTTCATCCTTTGGCAACTTAGACATCGAGTATATCGAGTTATTAACTGTTTAAAAACACAGTCGAGAAGGGAACACATGGGCAACAAGTTATATAGATATTTGCATACAACATTGTGTTCTTGGGGTTTTCTTCTAATTACATTGAAGCCCTCCATATATTAAATAAGTAAATAAACAAACAAACTATATAATATAAACAAATATGCATTTTTTAAATGTACAGTAGTCCTACTGCAAAAACAACCCTCAATTTAACAAAAACACTATTTTGTCTTTTTTTCTGATTTTCATTATTGAGACCCAGTGATACACAACATCACCATATACATCTGTTCTCACACACACACACACACAAACAGAAAAACATCTCTACTGTTGATGGTACATTACCTTTAGAATGATGTATGACCGAGGACAAAGAATTGCGATCAGGACATTGTAATTCAAGTATGCACACTTTTGTGAATCCTGTGAGGTAGGAGAGGGGTAAAGAAAAATCCACATGGGAATGCTATTTTATTAGAATCTAAGATCTGAAATCCTCACTTCCAGTGATCACGGAAAAATCTTCTCCCACTCCAGTACTCGTCATTTTTAACGTAATTCATTCTCTTTACCAAGAGAAACAAGTCCAGGTCAGACTGTGACAGTAAAAATCGATTTTAACTTTATTTCTTTTTTATCCTTATATCTCTGAGGCAGAATCTTAAACAGTGATTTGTATTCGACAGTGGTCCACTGAAGCCCAGTTCTAAAGCCCAGTGTTAAACCCGTGCCCCTGCATGCACAAAATCTACCTAACGCCAAGGAGAGTATAAACACAAATGTGCATCAACAGTCAGACAGTTTACCAAGGCCTTTAAACATGTCTGGTGGATCAACAGGGACAAGCTGACATTTAACACAGCACTTTTCAAAGCACCAATATGACTCCACAACCTTTTTTATTTAGTTTATACTCTCGTCATGTCAAAAAAAAAAAAAAAAACTTTTCTCCACAAGTTCATGGACATATAAACAAACACAGGGCCAATTGATCAAGTAACACCTCAATTTCAGCCATAGATAGAGAGAGAGAGAGGACTTAGCGTGAAGGCTGCTGCAACTCCATTCAGTAAACGTTCTGGTGACTTTTTGTGTGCTCACATTTCTTCTGACTTAATTTTGATGCTCCTCACAGATGCTGGGAAAGTTTTATGATTACAAAATCAATATAAATATGTCAAGCTGGGATAAACAACAATCCATTACTTTATTTTACTAAGTTTGTAAAGACACATTATTACTTACAATTATAACCTAAGTAAGATTAAATCGTTCAGTCAAGCCTATCTTTTTGTTACTGAAAGCAGGTATTATCATACCATGTCGTTTTTGAACGCTAAACATCATATTCTAACTAGTGCTGTCTATTGATTAAAATGTTGTTAATCACAGTTATAGTCTGCGACCAAAACATACTGGAATTAATCACAATTTTAAAATATAGTTGCAAGCAATTATGACGGGCCCAAGCACCCTGTGCCATCGCCACCCCGGGCGCACCGCACAACCTGTGTTATTTGAGTGTGTTAAGATCTCGAAAAAGCTATCGTCACTCGGTTGCACCGCACAACCTGCACACATCACACACTATACAGGGCTAATGTCAGTTTGGGCCCTAAATATTTGTTGAGTGCGTTAGTGTGTGTGTGTGTGTGTGTGTGTGTGTGTGTGTGTTAACATTTGTGATGTTTATGTGTGTACAATAGGCCGCAGATGCTGGAAAATAAGCCTCACACTACGATTTTCCTGAATAGAAAGTTATTAATCATTTTTCGGTGCAAGTTTAAGACATCATCACAGCTTGCCCATTTTAGATATCAAGAATCACTCCGCAATTTTGCATCCTCAATGTCTTTATATCTCTTCGGTCTGGTTTGGTGATGATTGTATAATTTCCCTAGGAGGAGTATATCAAAATCCATCGGGTGCGTTTTTGCGAACGACCCAAAATAACCGGCCTTCTGTTGAGTTGAGTCCAGGACATGCAGTGTGAAAGTTGTTCGGATCAAAGAGCTCTAAATGTGTACCAAATTTCGTGTGCCTACATGTGTATGAGCTATCCAGCTAAATCTCGTGTGGGGGCCACTGGGGGTCCCGGGCCACGAGACTCTCAGGCATCCTGATGGCAGCAGATTCCAACCTGTCTGCCAAGTTCCATGAGTTTTTGAGCATGTTAAGACCCCCCAAAATTCCAAAAGGTTGGGAAAAAAAATCCTTAGGAAAACAAGAGTGTCCTTATAGCCCCTGGCCATCAGCACCATCACTTTAAAACAACACTGGAAGATTTTTTTGTTTTGTTCTGTTTTTACTGAAGGAAAAGGTAAGTTTTTAGATGTTGCTTGAAGACTGCCAGTGACTCAGCTTTTCAGAAATCTACAGAAAGTTTATTCCACCAACAAGGTGCCAGAATAGAAAAGAGTTTTGATGCATGGCTGCTTTGTAACCGGAGAGATAGCGAGACCAATCGAGCAGTGCTAGTGGACTGGAGGGAGCATGGTGCAGTGTGGGGTGTGATAAGTTTACAGACACTAAAGCAAACCAAAAAATGTAAATGCATGTTCTAATACATAAATCCTAGGTATTAGATTGAACTAGACATTTTTCCAATTAGATCCAATGAAATGATCCATTTAATGCATTGTGTTATGTTGACTACAATGACATGCCAGTGAAGACAGGACAAAAACTTCCAGCTAAATTACAAGATTACCACAAGAACTTGCTAAAAGTTGCTGAGATATGCTGAGAGAGGCAGTATCAGATAGGTATTGGACAATATTCAGTGCTGACAAACATTAACTGACATTATACTGTATAGGGAGATGTCAGGGGTGCAAATAGAGATTTCACTGCATCACTATTACTGACAGGAGGGGGTGCCATGCCATTACTCAGCTTGACGTAGGCGTGTAGAGCAGGCCCTGTGAAAGAGGCTATGCAAGAGCAAGCAGGATTGCAGTGACCTTTGACAGTACACTCACAATCACAGTAGGTTCAATTCGCCAAACAAGCATTACCTGAATTTGTTACACACAGTCAAGTCACAGGGACATGCTCCTCCAGAAACTCATCTAGATGCATCGGATAAGAACACAGCAACACTTTCACAGGAGGAAAACAAACCCATGATCATTTGCCCTACAGCAATTCAGAAGCAATTTCCCCCAAATGTAATACAGAGATGTAATGAGCAATTTGGATAATATGTTGTTCATGTAATGGGCTGTTCCTGATCTCAGGCACGTCGCACTTTAATACAGTGATGACACCGGAGTCCTAGCTGAACCCTCCGAAGAACAACATCACAAGCAACCTGAGACGGTACTGAAAACAAGAGACTTTCTTTTAAAATTGCCCTTGATAGCCTTAAAAGCTCTGCAGAGGGTGTTGAGTATTATTGCAAATTTGTCCCATGGTAACATCCCATTTGCTGCAGCACAGACCTTGTTGGCAATTTATCACTTCCCTGACAGCCACTGACCTCAGTAATAGCATTGATCCAACACCGACCCCAGGGAGGTCACTAGAGAAACGTATGATTGGCTTACAGACAGACACCCCAAGTTATTATCAGGATCTCTGAGATTTCTAGAATACATGTTTGTTTGTTACGGGTCAAAAATTTGGTGGTTCCTTTAGAAACATCCCGTCAAAAATAAAGACATTCTGAGGTTTTATTATAAAAGATCAAACACGTACACACTCAAGTCTGTTTACATGTATTTCCTTTTTCAAAAACATTTTTCTTTGACTATATGATGTGATTTTGTTCTGTCCCACACACTGTTCTGCTTCTTTCAATGAGTGGTGAAAGGGGGTGAAGCTTAAATACTTCTCTATGGTATTACTGTCCTCATCAAATATTTGTTCATGTTTAAAAAAAAATGATGTACATCCTGTCATTATGGGGCAAGTAAACAAGTGATGTACTGTAATCAGTGTCCTCTCACCACCAGCTTTTTGTCTTTCTTCAGTGGAAATTGAAACAACTGCTGTGGGGTCATTGAGTATCTACCTGTACAATTACATGTCCTAATTTTCATCATGTATTTGTAGATTTTCGAATGCTTAATTCCATGGTCATACACAGGTTAGGACACACATACTGTAACAGCAGACATTTTACGTACTGTAGTTGGAGCTAAACGGACTGATTTTTCTGATACAGATATCAGCAGATCTATTGATGATCATAATGTGATGATAAATTACAGTTTGTTTTTCTGTATTATGAGAGCAAATTGTGATCAAAAAGGCTCATATAATGGAGTTCATTACCTGTCATTTAGCCAAACCACCAATTACACTGATGTGGACGACAGAGTCAACCCTCCATTCATTGAAACTTAAAACCATAAGGTTTTTTTAATCAACTATTCAGTCTGGTAAGATGACCAGCATTTTTCCAGTGGTCTACTGTCAAAACCATTAATAGTAAAAACTGTCCTAAAATGTAAGTGGCATAATGGATTTTTTGTTAATGCTCTTGAGATGGTGTTTTAATAGCAATATACCTTTAACCTGTGTAGGTTAAATGAGAGAGAGAAATAATTTGACCTTAAATCATTCTATGAAATGCCTAATGGTTTCCTGTTCTCTCCTAGTTTACATTAAAGACTTTGCCCATTCGGTCATGTCAAAATCCATCCCTCTTTAACTTTTAAACAAATCCATTTGTTAGATTGTATTTAGAAAAGTACAACTCTTACAAGTTTAAGTGGTAAAATGTGTTCTGCAGCAATTTCATTGTCACCAAATAACTTCTCATTAACCAAAATAAACTGTTGAAAAATAGATGAAATGGAAATATGTTTTTGAAAATGTCATTTGATAGAAAATTACATTTTCTAATCCCAATGGAGTAATAACATATTTATTTAACATATGGTACTATTTTTAATTTGTTAAAGACATGGATGGACATATTTTGCGATGTACCTGTATATTGTCTGCTTGTAGGTAATTTCAAGAAAGTGCTGAAGCTTGACCAGTATGGATTTTAAACAGCAGTCTACTTAATAAAATAAATATAAAGTTAAATGCAAACCTTTTGAGGGGTATCCCTGGTATACAGTGGTTAGTACCCAGCAAATGGAGTTTGACAAAGGACAACTGGTGAACTGGCAACAGGGTCGTGGGCACCAAAGGCTCACTGATGTGTGGGGGAAGTGAAGGCTAGACAATCTCTTCTGATCCTACAGAAGAGCTACTGTAGAACAAATCGCTCAAAGGGTACGAGCTAATGCAAGGAGTCGGAACTTATATACCACTAGAATAAATTTTCCATTCTCTAATAGCAGTAGTTTCTTTATGCAAGATAAGAGGCCCTGAAGAGTTCATGAAGTGTTCAAGGTGTTAACTCCACCAAACGGTCAAGGCTGTTTTTGCTGATATTAAAAACACTAAATGGTATCGGGGTTGGCAGAGGTGGGAAAGAGTACTCAAATTTTGTACTCAAGTAAAAGTACTGTTACTTAAGTAAAATTTTACTGAAGTACAAGTAAAGTTACCATTATAAAAATGTACTCAAGTTAAAAGTAGCTCATAAAAATTTTACGCAGAGTAAAAGCTACCGAGTTACTTTTTTTCTTTTCTTTCCATTTTTTTTTTTTAACAGCGGGGTGAGATGGGGCATTCTAGCGCAGTTCAAAAAAGATGAGTAGATATAAATCTCAAACTAGTTGTTTTTAACTGAAGGAACACCTTTGCATAATAAAGCTGTTGTCTTTCTTGTGCTTGGAAATCAAAGTGGTCACTTAATTATGGCGTTACGTCCCAGTCTAGGGTTGGGCCGTACAGCAAAAGAATGGTTCAGGGTTTCTATTGTAAACTGTATGGAAATGGTGGTATATGGCAGAAAGAACTAGATCCAGTCATTAACTGATGAAATAATGAGGTTTGTATTGCTTTACAAACACACACACACACACACACACACACACACAACAGGAGAAGGATCAACCCAAGCAATAATCAAAGTCAATGAGAGGCAAAAAGTCACAACCAGATACCAAAACGCCAAAATCATAATCTCTTTCCTCTTTGCTGCGTCTCTGTCCGTTTTCTCTCTCCGGATTTATACAAAGCATTTATACAAAGCATATATTTTTTGCATTTTCATTCATTTGTTTTACTCAGTAGCGCATATGATTTAAAATGTAGCGAATTTCAATATTTCAAACAAAACATTCTTAAGTAAAAGTAAAATTACAGATTTAAAAACTACTTTAAAANAGGAGGAGGATCAGATTCAGGGTGGACCCAGACCAAAATAATAAACTAAATGGTATTTATATTTAGTAGCAGATTACCTGCAAAAAAAAAAAAAAAACACAACACCACAAACAAAAATACAGGTACCTTCCCTGACTCCCTAAACCAAAAACACTGAATAAATTCTCTCTTCCCGAAATAAAATGGCAGCCACGCCCCTACTACTGGCGAGTGCACAAACATACAGTGAAATTCATATCTACAAATATGTACAAAGACCAACCAAACAAAGGGGCAAAACAATAATCAAAGTCAATGGGAGGCAAAAAGTCAAAACCAGAATACACAGCCAAATATCAAAACGCCAAAATCACAACCTCTTTCCCGCATCTCTCTCCGGTTTATATACACACACGCGAGTGCAACAAGGCATTTATACAAAGCATAATATTTTTTTGCATTTTCATTCATTTGTTTTATTCAGTAGCGAATATGACTTAAAATGTAGCGAATTACAATACTTCAAACAAAACATACTTAAGTAAAAGTAAAATTACAGATTTTAAAAACTTCTTTAAAAAGTAGAAGTACACAAAAAAAACTACTCAATTACAGTAACATGAGTAAATGTAATTCGTTACTTTCCACCTCTGGCGGTTGGACAATGAAACTGAAACACTGGCCAATTTAGTGTTGCAGGTTTCATGGCTAAATTTGACCAGTCTGGTGGCCAAGCTTCATTGATTGCACATTCCACCAGTAAGAGTCTGTGTGAAGGTTTAATTATCAGAGTAATAGCACAGTTTTGCTTAAAATATTGCAATGCACACATTATGGGTGAAATATCAAAAGAGTTCAAAAGAGTTCTCGCTGGCCCATCTGTGACCAAGACAGCAAGTCTTTGTGATGTATCAAGAGCCACGGTATCCAGGGTAATGTCAGCATACCACCAAGACGGACGAACCACATCCAACAGGAGTAACTGTGGACGCAAGAGGAAGCTGTCTGAAAGGGATGTCCGGGTGCTTACCCGAATTGTATCCACAAAACATACAACCACAGCTGCCCAACTCACTGCAGAATTAAATGTGCACCTCAACTTGCCTGCTTCCACCAAAACTGTTCGTCGGGAGCTTCACAGGGTCAATGTACATGGCTTCTACAGCCAAACCTTTAGTCACTCGTGCCAATGCCAAACGTCGGTTTCAATGGTGACAGCAGCAAAAATCTTGGGCTGTGGACAATGTGAATAATGTATTGTTCTCTGATGAGTCCACCTTCACAACCGGGAGAGTTACGGTGTGGAGAAGCTACAAAGAAGCATACCACCCATGCCCAGAGAAAAGCATGGGGGTGCATACACACACACACACACATTCTGTGTGTATATATATATATATATATATATATATATATATATATATATATATATATATATATATATATATATATACACATACACACAGTATACACACATATACACACACACCCACATACACACACAGTATATAAAACTTTCAATTATGTAAATTGCACATTCAATCAATTACTTTCCCTTACCTGACTCTCAATTTGACAGCTCTATAAGCTCATGTTTAAATATTTACATTTGTACATTGAAGGGCATTAAAAGTTGTGCTTAGTACAATTCAAACTGTAGAGGTTGCTAGTCCAATATGAAATATATGACATTCTTGTGGCACTGCTACAGTACAACTGTCTCTACATAGAATAAATTGGCAGATTACATTTAGCTGAATGATCAATACCACGAGAGAATAAGTTATTATGGTCAAGGCAGAAATAAAAGGGGGAAAAATGACATGGGATTGCTTCTTTTGCTTTGAGGTTGTCCTCAAACAATACAAATGATGCGTGGTACTCTCCATTAGTTTTTCATTTCTGTTTATTACATACATCGTTTGATCTGAGATGCTAGCCTCCAAAAATATATATTATACTTGCACAGTACATGGTATTTAGTAAAATTTGTAAACTGCCCAGGTCTCTAGTCCTGTGGTTAGTCCATGCACCAATTTGCCGTTTTCAGCTAATATGGACTCTTCCATGACCTGTTATTCTCAAACTTTGCTATGCTATAGCATTTATTCCAGCACTTAAGTCAGTTCAGTGAAATACTTTTGAAAATGCATGTGGACCGTGCGCCACAAGATGAAGACCATTGATAACGTAGTACGTAAAACACAGTTTGAGATTCCTCCACTAGGTTCTTCCCAGGACCTTCCCAGGTGGTGGGAAGCTATTCATGAAAATGACAGAGGCTTTACGAATGAAACAATGAATTCATTTATTGTATGCTGAAGCGTGTAACATGATAAAGTAGGGTTGGCAGGCCTTGTGGTCTGGTAGAAATCAGGCTGAGAGAAATCTAGTTTGTGGTGCATTATTCATCATCTATCCAGCCTCTGGTTATAAAATGCTTCAAGCAGAGCTTGTTAAATGTAATCTCACTTCAAGAGCTACAACTCCACAAAATCAGGTTTATTTTTTTTTCAGGCCCCCTTTTGGAGTCAAATCAAATCAGGTTTCCAAAGACTTCTTATTCCCAGAAGGCACCATGACCAGGAGGCAGGAATTCAGGGCTGGTGGCAAGTATTAATACTGCATGAGCATGTCAGCACACACAGCATTGTGCCCAGGAGCAATGTTCTTAACCCTAATGTGTTTCAATGAACCTATGGGTATCCATGGAAAAAAAATGACAAAACATTTAATTGTACCAGCATGCACATAATCCAGTGGTATATCCAGTTGAGGGACCACCAGAATAGTTTTGAGAGAGAGAGCGAGAGAGAATCACTACTCCTGCTTTCTGCCTTCATGTATGAAAAGAGAGAGCTGTAGATAGTGCTCAATGTTCTAAGTCACTACAACAAGCTGGGATCAGATTTACATTCTAATGAATGCTTGGATCTGACTTTTCCAGTCTAATGAATGCTCTTGACAGACCAGAACTAGCTCTTGAGTTCGTAATGAATATGGGTTCTGCCTTGTTGAGAGCGGGCCACAGAAATGCCACTAGTATCCGCTTAGGGCTACATCTGCTCTCTCTTTTTCACCGCACTGTGTTAAAGCACCTTCTTTAATTACCATCTATAATTCACATCCAATTGATCAGGGTTATTGACAGATAGATTAAAAGCAAGGGGAGAGCGGTGGCTAAAAAAGACATGTTGAATCGTTGGAAAGGCGAAGAAAGAGAGAAAGCACTGAGAGACTTACAGAGAAGTCATTCACCATTCAGCAACATCACATACTATTCTGTGCTCGTCAATGATCTCACATCTCACATCATAGTATGTGTCTGACAAAGATCATTCAATTTACTTGATGTTTATGTGCATTGTACTTTTAACAAACGACACTGTCAAGAAAACATCTTTCCGATTTAGATTTACTACATGAATCTCCCTAATAAGGCATGAACACGAGACCACACATAAACCCCCTTATTGCAAATCATGCTTCTTCCATGGCAGTTTATTTAAGGAATATCACAATCGAGGTCCTGCTGTTGTACTGAATAGATGCGGTCCCAGACATCACAGCCATGCTGATATCCTGCCAAACAGCCAAACCTTGAGTGAGATATCACTTTTATACAATAATTACAGAAATACCATTTATTATCAAAATATTTAGATTTTTTTTATTTAACCAGTGGTTTTGCTTCACTAGCATGTATCCTTCCGCAACTGGTGAAACCGTGACTGGCAGAGTTGGCAACCAACAGTTAGTGGAGAGAATAAAACATGGATGTGGTGGTCAGTCCTGAGAAACCTAAGAGCTATACAGTACATTATTTCCGAAGTATTATGTATTATCATGTAGGGTGAACAAACCCTGCGCAAGTCAGGCCTTCATGCTCGAATTGTGAAAAACATTACTTCAGAACAACAACAAGTAGAAGAGACTTACTTGTGCCAAGTATCACAAGGAATGGACATCAAATCAGTGGAAAACTAAACCAGTCCTTTGGTCTGATGTCCCAATTTGAGATTTTTGTTTTTAACTGCCATGGATTAGACTTAGCGTGGGTGAACAGATGGTTCCTGAATGTGTAGTTCCCACTTTAAAGCATGGAGGAGGTGTGATGGTGCTTTGATGGTGACAAAACTAAGGGCATGTCATCCTGTAACCAGGATGGCTACCACAGTATTCTGCAGCGACATGCCATGCCATCTGGTTCGCACTTGATGGGACCAACAGTACAATTCCCTAAAGCACAGCTCTAGGTTATGTAACTGCTATTTGTCCAAGGATGAGAATGAATGGGAGTGCTGCATCAGATGACCTGGCCTCCCACAATCATCCGATATAGTTGGACCTCTAGGAACTCCTTCAAGATTGTTGGAAAACCATTCAGGTGACTACCACATGAATGCCAAGAGTGAGCAAAGTTGCCATAAAAGCAAAAGGTGGCTATTTTAAGAGTCCAAAGATATAAAACATAACCTGGGTTATTTAGTACATTTTTGTTGACTACATAATTCCATATTTGTTCAGTCATCATTCCAATGACTTTGGTATTAATAAAAAATGGTGAAAACGATACAAAAAAAAAACTTAAGAAGGTGTGTCTAATCTTTTGACTGGTACAGTGTCTGTATAGTTTATTTATATTTACCTACCTACTGTACCAGTTTTGCTGATTACACTTTCATGTCTTTTCTGTCTCTTTGTACATAATTATGGACCAACTCGAGCCATGTCAAGCAATGCAGTCTGTGTCAAGGCCAGAAATTCAAGAAAAGCCACAACAACTTCACTTAGCTTTAAACTCTATAATGTTATTGCTCCGTGTGCCAAAATCAATTCAGCTCTTATAAGCCAAGCTACTGGGAATAAACAGAAGGAAAGGGAAAATGTAATGATTACACTGATTACAAAATGCACACACATTCACAGGCACAGGAGGGTTCTATTGTGCGTAAAATTAAGTCAGTCTTCTGAAAGCAGAATTTCACGTGTTTATAAGGGGAATTATGAAGCTGCGCAATATTGTGGATCCAGGCTGTCAGGACACAAAAGAATGAATGAATGTTGAACAGCCTTGATCCCTTTATTTACCCTCTTGGCTCTAAGCAATGCATAATGTACATAATGCTGAATGTCTGTTAAAAAGCCTATTAAAAAATCCAATTTCTGAAAGTTATTATTGCTGAAGGGGAATCAAATGGGCCTGCGAGTTGCTCAGGCTGCAGCAACACTTACAATGTATGAATAAGTTTTCAGAAACTTTAACAATGTAATGGCAATAAAAATTAAATACAAGAAGCAACAATGACAACGAAAAAAGTCTGACACAACAGGTAAATGCAGGAGATTATAACGAACAAAGCCAATGAAGCATAATGTAATGAGCTACAAGGGCAAATTATGCCACTGATTATTCTGTAAAATCAGACTACAATAAATATTCTAACAGAGTATTAATTTGGCCCTGCAGACAATTCAGTAAATAGCATTTGAGGCTCTCAGTAAGCACCTTTACTCTCTTCAAATTCCCATTTTAATGAATAAAAGCATTAAGCATTTGGTTAGAGGGAAAGATGCCTGAACTTAGAGCCAAAGAATGTACAGTAATGTGCACATTCTATTTTCAAAAAAAGAGAAAATACTTTAAAAAGAGCTGACTAAGAGTTGCATTAGTTCCACATACTTAAAACTTGTAATGGCGATCTATGTTTTCCTGTTCTTCGCCATCTCCATAAGGACCGACACAAGGATTTGACGCGTAAAACCACAAAACTTGTAGTGTATCAGTTTAATCCTCATTTGTCTGGATACAAGGCACTCAACAAATTAAATTTGAGAACTATTTACACCTTTTCAAGCTTCAAATTAAATATGGTTTCAAAAAACGGTCAAAAGACTGTCTAACACCGAGTCCTTCCTTCTTCTAATAAATCAAACACTAAACGGTTGCTACCGTAAACATATGAAATTGACCTTTACAAAAGCCAATAGTCACAAATATTTCAGAAAAAGGTTACATTTACATCTACGTAATAATGAAGTTAAATACTATAGAGATTTATTAAAAATGTACTTTATGGCTCTAACACCTACAAAGCACTACTTACCTACTATTTCATTTATAGTTCAGTAGTTATGTAACCTTGAAACTGGATGGTTACAGTACACCTGAAAATTTTATGATTTATAGGACCCTTCAATAAAATCAGAGCAGTAACTTTTTCGACTATTTTTCGACTATACTTTTATGAAATGTTTTGGTACATTTTTTTAAAACATTGAGTGGCATGTACATAACACATTTAGAATTAACCAAGTTTTATAAATAATAATAATAAAAATCTGATAGAATATTGTTATTCCAAAGTCGTGATGATGTTTGAAGTATACATAGATTAGGTCTTCATCATGCATTTATACCCACATTGTAAATCTTTTATAAAGCAGTGCTGGAGATTTGTGATAGGTTTAGGCTTAAATGTGTAAGGTAGCAGTGCTTATTTAGGCCATATCAAAATCGACAGAAGGGAGAGTAATATACCATGTCAAAATGTGTTTTCTTTTTCTTTTTCTTTTTTATCATTTCAAGGTTCTTATTTTGAAGCTTTTTAGAAATTTAAAAAGCAAACATTCTATATCTTCAACTGATGTATAGATTTTGGGCAATATATACTGTATGACCGTAGTGTAATATGTGGCTTTAGTACAGGTCATACAGTAAATCCACACATTTTTTGTTCATTTGCATTTAAAGAAAAAAGTCAAACTATTCTCCAAGGCTATATCTTGTGTTTACACTGGGTATTAATTTACAAGGTTAATTAGATTGCCTTTGGGAGTGTAATCATTCGACAAATCACAAGTGACTGAAAAGCAGCTGTTACAATGGAGTAAAATAATACAATACTGTACCTCATACACATGCTGCCATCTCCACGTACTGACCGACGTCCTCAGCTGATCTGTGGAGATGGAGGTCACAGGTTATTAAAATGCACTTGAGACAATGACAAGAGGGAGGGAGGGAGGGATCAACAGGAAGACAGTCAGACAATCAGGAAAAAAAAGAGATGGATGGAGGATAAATGACTGCATTTTTATGAGTCTGTCAAAGAGTGTGACTGGAGCAATTGATTATTAGTCTTGCAGTGTTCAGAAAGCCCACTGTGACCTGTCTCTGTGAAGGCACACTCGGGAGATTGATGAACTCTAAGACAACAGAGGCATTATATATTAAAGCAAGAATGTCAGCAACTGAAAAGGGCTCGTCACACTTCACTCGTTGTCTGTTGCATACATGTGCTTAGCATTTTTCTTCACGGCTAGAAGCCCAGATTTAAATATAGAGTTTAAATAAAGAGTTTAATATGTATGTGCGATCTTGATACTGTATAGTGCTTGTACCGTTATTGGATTTTCTGCACGAAATTTACAAAGACAAAAGTGTAAGAGGTGTGCCATGTAATACAAGTTGTAGAAATGGCATTTAAATGAGTAATCTTTGCTCTTCAAATGGTGGAAACCTGATCAATACTTTCAAGCAGTAAATCACATTGCTGGTGCTCAATTAATCTAGTCACAGGAATCTTACAGTACGTATATTTCCTATGCCTTATTAGACAACCCTAAAACTGACTTCTGCAATTGTGCTGATTTATATCTCTTTTTGGGTGTGTATTCCTTGTGCACATTTTTCTTAACTGAGAGTACAGAGATTAACAACCAATAATCAATTCAATTATTAACAAAACACATTTTCCCACAGTTATAGAGACACAATCCAAACAAAGTAGTTATGTGTGAGGCAAATTAATGAGGCCAAACCAGACAAACAAACAGAATATAAAAAAGGAGGAGAAAAAAAATAAATAAATTCTGCTCATCTCAGTCCTAATTTACAAACGGGGCTGCTTAAAAATTCATAAATAAATTCTGCACATCGCCTGGTCTGTAAGTGCACCCTCTTATAGATAACAACTTAATACATACTGTATGTGAGCTACTAAGAAACATTATGCAAAACCTCAAATATCACTTTATATTTTTTGCATTATCATCCTTCTTCCGCAAGTAGCTCATTTTAGGAACAGTTGCAGGACCTACTTAAGGGATGTGATCTTAGGAAATAAAATATTCTGAAGGGACACTTTAATATTATCTGGAATGATAAATCAAATCTACAACCACTGCTTAAGATTAGCCCAGTTAGTAAAGGGTGTAGGAAGAATTTCAACAGTTGCACAAACTCAGAAAGACTTCATTTTCTGCAATAAACCTCAAAGAATTATTAAGACTTAACTTCATAAAAGGCTTGTCTGATCACAATCTGGCATTTATTGCATTGCAATTAAATAAGAAAGGTTGCATTATAATACTTTAAAACAGCCTGAATTATTCAGGGTGAACAATAGGGAAATGGATCATTTAAAAAAGGTGTTAAGTGAAAAGAATTAGAACAGCTTATTACCAGAATAGATGTAAAAGGGGATAGTAATGTCCTGTTGACTATGATCAAGGAAATAGAAAATTAATTTAGCAATAAAGTTCTCAATTCTCAATGCCCTTAATGTAGAGTATAAAAACAATTTAAGTGAAATTAACGTGTTGGAATATGTTCTTTTAGAAATAGTTAGGCAAAAAACCTATATGGTGGCGGCACGGTGGCTAGCACTTTCTCCTGGCACTTCCAAGGTCAGGGTTCTATTCTCTCCTCGGGGTCTGAGTGCATGGAGTTTGCATGCTCTCTGTTGCGGAGGAAGGTGCTCTGGTTTACTTCCACAGTCCAAAGGTGTTTGCCCATAATGTTTGAGTGTGTGCCCTGCAGTGGATTGGAACCTTGTCCAAGGTGTACCCTAGGTGTACCCTAAGTATCCTGGGATAGGCTCTGTATACCCTGCGTCCCCCTATACAGAATAAAGCAAAATAGACAAGGAGTGAGTAATCTATATGGTATGGAGATTTTTAATGGTAAAAGCTGTTGGGGCTGTATTTTTAGACTTACAGAAAAATACTTTTAAGCCTAAGGTGAAATCATCATATATAAGGTTATATCATGATGCATTTTATCCTAATATTCTTCAGTTTTTTATGTTTTTCGTAACTGACAGAACTGATAAAAGTAAAAAAAAAAAAAAAAGGTCATCATTACATCATTGTTGGTTTTTAAGCTGGTGTTCCACAAGGATCAATTATTGGTCCTTAATTATTCAGCCTGGACATAAATGAGCTATCATTTGTTTGTTCAGACATCAGTGTACAGGTCTATGCTGACGATGCATTACATTTACATTACATTTGTTCATTGTAAAAGTAAAGATTTGGCTTCTAAATTGTCAGTTGCACTGGTACATGTTTCAAACTAGCTTGTCCAGTCTTGTCTCCACCTGAATGTTAAAAAAAAAAAAAAAAAAACTATAAGGATGTTTTTTACTAAAAGGTCAAGTTTTTTTAATTTTTTTTTTTACCTGATTCTGATATAATTATCTCAGTTGTAATGTTATAAATTGTACTGGAGGTTAAATAGTGTTATAGTGTTTGTGTTATATTGAGTCAAACATCCTTTGCTTAACAGGGTGCTAAAGTTACACAATTCAGATTGAATTTATTGCATTTCAGATTTCCAAGAGAATCTATGTCTAATGAGACAGCAAAAATGTTTTGGATGCAATGATTCTTTTACACTTGAAGTACTGTCTAACCACTACGGGGAACGCTACAAATATTTTACTAAAACCCCTTGAATTATTGCATAAGTTAGTCTTAAACATTCTAGACAAGCAGCCTCAGAAATATCATCATTGTAACTGTATATATACTCTTTATATATATACTCTTTAAAATTGGGAAAACCTGGTTAAATACAATAGTTTTCTTGCATCTTCCTCTTCACAATACCCCATACTCTAGGTTCTCAAGCACAAAAGTACTTTTGGCAGTGTTGGCAGGTGTCAAGTCTCCAAAACTTCCTGGACGGATGTGCCGACCTTGGACCACCACCAACAGATGCCCCCCAAACCACCAATGACTATGCAATCTTTAAATTGGCCCTCAAGCAACATGGATTCTGTGCCTCTCCTTACTTCCTCCAGACTCTTTGACTTCTGTCCAGTCCTTTTTGTTCTTAGTAGAGGTAAGGGGCCTCTGACAGTGTCATTGGTTGAATAGTGGCTTGACACAAGGAATACAATAGTCCTGGATATGTCGGTGTGTGGTGGCTCCTGAAGCACTGCCTACAGTTCACTCCTTGCGAATCTCCCCCAAATTCTTGAATAGGCATTGTTTCACAATCATCTCAAGGCTATAGTTTTCCCTGTTGCTTGTGCATCTTTTTCTACCACATTTTTTCCTACCATTCAACTTTCCATTAAATGTGCCTGGATACAGAACTTTGTGAACAGCCAGCTTTCTGAACCAGACAGAGAGCATTTAAAAGCTCATGAGACCTTTGCAGGTGTTTTGAGTTAAATAGCTGATTAGAGTCTGAGTAGAGTGTGAGTCTCCAATATAGAACTTTCACAATATTCAAATTTTCTGAGATACTGAATTTTGAGATTTCATTAGCTGTAAGCTACAGTATAATCATCAAAATGAAAAGAAAAACACCTGAAATATATTAGTCGATGTGTAATGTATATAATTTATGAGTTTCACTTTTTTATTGAATTACTGAAATAAATAAACTTTTCAATGATTTTCTGATTTATTGAGATGCACCTGTATAATACTGTATACAATATCTCTCTGCGCGCACAAGCAGTAGACAAGAAATTACCATTGTTGCTCTACCTGAACAGCAAAAGGCTGCCCAGTCAATCAACAATGGGGAAGGAGCCTGAGCTTGTGCACAAGACAAGGGGGCAGCGGGAGCAAGAGAATACCTAGCAGATAATAGTTATAATGGGTAATAATAGCAGATAGCTAATGTTACATGTTGAGCTTCAGCCCCCACTCATTATAAAAATGAAGAAATGGCCAGAGAAACAGTTATTAGTAGGAGAGACATTTCAACGGTAGAGTGACCTAAAAGGATGCTCTGTTGCTGCCATTATTATTATTTTTTTATGTATTATTTTCTCCCGTTTGGTAAAGTTTGACAAAAAGACACCAAAAACAAGTTTGCTAGCACATTAGAATTTACGTTATTTGGATGGATTTGGGGAGCACAGAATCAAGATTTCCATGATTACAATCTACAGAGACACTGAACAGTCCATTGTGGTGACCGTTGCCTTATCGTCAGCATTGGGGGAATGTATTCCATGACTATGAGCACGATAGTGAATTCCCATTGTAGATATAGAAAAAAGATCTTCATCTAGCAGACAAAATCTCCGCCAGGAATGAGCAATAACTAGAAACTAGTACGGAGTTCTTGCACCATTCTGTGTTAAATACACACGCCACCACTGTGAGCCTTACTGAGCAGAGCTGTGTTTCTCTTGGCGTGAAATGAGGCTAGCCCATCTAAATGAATGGCGGCGTCCCATCGCTAAACCGCGTCTTGGTGAAAACAAAGACACCAATCGAGAACAAAGACACAGCGTGGCTACAGATGTGCCACGTCATAAAGCACAAACTGTTTTTTTTGAAAATGACAGTAAATGTACTTTAATGGTTTTAACAGTCAAAACCGTAGCAATTATGGGATGCAATCTTGTCAACATGAAAAGAACATTTCCAAAATCCCTGCCACGGAATACTGAGACAGCTCTGGCAGCAATGGAGGTTCTACCCAGTATAATGTTCCTAATAAAGTAGCATGTGAGAGTACAGCACGTTCAGTTAAATGTCATATTAAACATATGAACAATCTCTGTGACTTCTCTATCTGTGGCATGGTTGCTGCTGATCTCCTGGAATTTTCACACAGCCTTTAGAGTTTACACCAAACAGTGTAAAGAACTGAGAATATTTGAGCAAAGGTTCTGCCGGATAAAACACCTGTTGATGAGAGAGATCAGAGGAGCATGTCCACACTGGTTTGAGCTGACAGGAAATCAACAGCAACTCAAATAAGCATGCTTTACAACCACGGTGAGCAGAAAAGCATGTCAGAATGCACAGCACTACGAACGTTGAGGTAACTGGCTATAACAGCAGAATGCTAGAACAGATTTCACCCAAGATCAAGAATGTAAGGCAAAAGTCTATCCAAATGTGGTCTTCTGCTCTTGCCCATATCAAGATTTTGTTGCTCAGAAAGAGCTTTTTCTTTTCTTATGAGACTGAATTGAGCTGTCTCATTACAAGCTCGACTTTGTCTTTTCTATTTCTCCTAAACGCCACTTACTGTAGGAGAAACAAAAAGACATAAATGAGACACAACCTAAGGCATACTTGAGAAAATTTGAGAAATCTGAGAGTACACGAGAAATGAGCTAAATGAAACACAAATGAGAAATATGTTTTTATTGAACATATCAAAAATCCTCAATTAACAGCATACAGTGTAATGAATTTACAATTCACAATCACAGACACCAGCAAAATCTGGCAAATCAAGACACTAAATGATACAAACTGTCACCCAACCTGAACAAAGATATTAATTGTCACACTGCTCAACTCAAGTATGATTTATACAGTAGTTACACAAAGGCCACAGCGGTGTGAAAATCTTCCAGTGAAAACAATCAGTCAAAAAGGAGATAAATGTTTTTTAAAGGAAAAGTGGTTGCTTGCTGTATGTAAGGGCTACATGAACGGGTCAATGCCAGGAAAAGTTCTTTCTCGCCGGTTACATCAGTCTTCTCTTGTGGATGGATGTCCAACAAGTTTGTCCAAAGTCTGCAACTCCTCCTTATTATCTTATGGAACAAAAAAATATATATATAGTAAAACATTTGAGATTTCCCGAACACCATGCATCGACTCCATTTCCAACTTTCTGTAGGTTAAGAGGTGGGCTTGAGCTTGGTCATGGGCTGGTGCTTACTTGACTGATGATGTGGTGCTGATGGACACTCCGGAACATTCTCCTGCATTTTCTTTGTTGAGATTCTTGGTCTTCTGAGGTGGCATGCTTCTGAAACCAACCCAGTTAAAGTAAAATGTATATAATTACCAAGATAACCTTTCCACAAATAAACATATTGGTCTTTATTTATAGAATATAATTAACAAATGTCTCTAAAGTTACGTGTTTTGGTAACTACTCTTAAACACTGAACGCTCTATACTAAATCTACAGATTTTCAAAAACTGATCATGCTATAACATTAACTTACTATTTGAAAAAAAAGAAAACAATAACTTAATATGTCAAACCACACTGGTTAACTTAGGGCATGCCTAATAATAATAATAATTCTGTAACCAGCTGACTGATTTTTACCATAAAAAAAATAAATACAAAAAAATTCAACATCACACGTGTTAGTTACCTCAATATGCTAATCCACATGCTAAACCACCCACAGGTAGCATTTGAATTACTTTTGCAATTTAAGAACAAATGTAGGCTGTGTAATTTTTAGCCAAGTATGCCAACATTTTTTTTTCCCCACAGACTCTGTAGTTTTAACTTACATTTTGACTCCCTGTCAAAAATAATTAAGTTAAAATGTGGCACAAAAAAGCAAAACCCACCTTCAACATCCGCTTTGTCTTCTTGTTTTTTTCTTCTTCATTTTTATCTGCGGCAGGCAAAGTAGATGGTGCGCTACCATCACCTAAGGGTCTGGATGAATGATGGAGAAAGTGTTTTTTGCTGACTTGACACCGAGGCCTGGCGATGCGCTGCACATTTCTCTAACACACTGGCCACTTAAACAATTGCAGGTTTGGATCATGTGTGGGAGAAATTGTGGAAAATGTTGATCAAGGGACACCTGGGTGTTCTGTACAATAAAATAACTGGTGTTTTTTTTAATAAAGAAGCCACATTTCGAAATAAAACATTTATCTATTACAAAGCAATTTTGTAATTGATTTAATCATTACCAGCCTACATATCTACATACAGTATCTTCATTTCTGAGATCCAACCCTCTAACCCTCCCCTCCATCTACCCATATGTGAAGAGTAAGATCAAGGATATATTAAAAAAAATAGTACTAAAAAGTCTTCAGTGTAGATGGCACTGTTTGTCAGAGATCCCTAACCCTTAAGCCCCAAAGCGTTTTTAGCCATTCTTTGCATTATGCTTTAATAAATATACTGTATATGAGTCAGGATTGTATGTTTTAATAAATATACTGTATATGAGTCAGGATTGTACAATATAGAGTGAGATTTTTTCAGCACAATATATTCAATATAAAGGACTCAATTTTATTGTTTTAAAATTATACTAATTATACATACATGACCAAGCAAAAGTTTAAAAGAGATCATATGAGAGCATATAATCCAAATGCACAGTTTACAAGTACTATATACTTTATGTGTGGGGAAACAATGCTTTGGGGAAACAAAAAATATGTGAGTCGCACACAAGACAAATATGAACTATCTCTGAGATTTAGAGGTAATGAGCCATATTTGAGACACATTTGAGAGGAAAACAGCTGAAATCTCATTCAAGTCTCAAAGACGGCTCATTTCTGAATATGTGAGTCGCACACAAGACAAATCTTTCAATCTAAACAATCTCTGAGATTTAAAGGTAATAAGCCACATTTGAGACACCTTTGAAAAGATGTAGAAAATGCCCAAATCTCATTCAAGTCTCAAAGTATCATTTCCATCTGGGAAACAAAGAGATTAACATGAGAACTCATCTTGTAGTTTCTTTGCTGTGGTGGTATACTGTAGTCCATCCACTTCAAGGGTTAATGTTTTGTGCATGCTGAGAAGCTTTTCTGCTCATCACAGTTGTAAGAAGTGATTAGATTAGTTATATCCACCTTGGCACCTGGTTATTTTCCCCAGATCTCTACAACTTCTTAATAAGGTATTTTCACTAACAGAGCTGATGCTCACTTACTGTTTTTGCACCACTCTGTTTAAACTCTAGAGACCGTTGTGTGTGTAATTCTCTCAAGATTATGAAATATCAAACCAGACCTTCCAACACCCATGCCATGATCAAAGCAATAAAGATCACACATTTTTTTCATTCTGATGTTTCATTTGAATTTGATAATTGATGCACTACAGTGGTGTAATATGGCCTCGCACCTCCAGGGTCAAGGGTTCGATTCCCGTCTCAGGTCTCTGTGCATGGATTTAGCATTTCCCCCCCATGGTTTGTGAGTTTCCTCCAGGGACCTCGACTTAAATGTACATTTGTACAGGTAATTCCTACTAATGGTCCAATTTATTATTCATATTCTTCAACTACACTTGAGTAGGTCTGACAGCTCTTGGGAGTTTAGGAGATTAAATACTACAGCTATCGTCACAAAGATCAGAAGGCATCGTGTCTAAAGAAGCAAATTTGACCTAATTAAATGTCAGAGTACTTGTCAGTTCACCTTTATTGTTGCTGCCTGAAGAAGAAAAAATGAAGCTCATATGAAGAACATGCTTCCGTGATTGTATTGTCAGGGGCATGTCATGGTTACACTGGGTAATAATGTTTCACTCAGTCAGCAGGGAAATATTTAGATTATCAGTTCAGTGCACTCATATGTAAATAAGCTGTCTGCTGTAATGATGAATGTCTTCTATTCTGTGAGCCTTTGATAGAAAGGACTTGGTAATGAAAGCTTAAGTTGAATTCTTCTGTTTTAATTTCACAAATTCTTCAGCTACTGTGGCAATGACAGTAAACAATGTTATTAACATTATTCCCACCATGATATATTCATTCTTTTTTTTTACTTTGCCAAGAGGAACAGTTATTGCTGATATATTAATTGCTGCAGACAGCTGATGAACTACTGGCATGGAACTGCAGGGTAATTAAGGAGGCAGATTCATCATATTTAGTGTTGGAGCAGTGGCAGGGTGACAGGCCTGAAACTGGGAGAGTTGCTCCCAACTGAGATGAGAGAGATTCCAACCGCTTTGAAATATCCGTCATGACCGAAACAACAACATTCTTCCACATAGTTTCTTTTGCAAAAAATGTTTAGGGAATCCCAAAAATGTAGCCATTGTTGATTTGAAATTTAATTGCAAGAGGTGTTCAAGGCAGAACAGAAAGATTTTAGTTAGTTATAGGTTAAAACTACCTTTCTCTAAATAATCTCTATTTCTATATATAATCCCTTGCTACACTAAATCACTAGAGCTTGGATGCCATCAAGGTAGAAAGTTTTTTCAGTATCCGACTGCTTGCTTCACATCTGAAATTCTGGCCTCCCAAAAACTTGGTTATTCAAATGTCCCAAAGGTGTGGAAATGGCTTGGAACGAGGTCAGGCCTATACAGGGGATGTAGCAATTACTCCCAGCTGAGTTCCTATACTGTAATGTGCAAGGGTCCGTTTGTGAAATGATTGTGACATCTGTAATTGTGTGTACAGTTCCCACAGACAGATGTGCATCTTCCACAAGTTCTCGATAAGTTATCCAAAGATTTTCAAGGATCAGGTGTTTCACTCACTGATTGGTCACCTAAACAGCTGAGCAGGATCATCATTCATGGATGTACAACCTTCTTTAAAAACATTTGCAGCATTTAAATGTTTTACTGCGACTAAGGAGCTCATCACCATACATAGCTTTACGTCTTACAGTTTTACACTTTCATTTACTAGAAACTTCATCACAAGTCACCGGATTGACTTACAATGAAACTAGGGAAGGCACCTTGATGGCTTTATGCTACTGATGATATTAGAAGGTGGTGAGATCAAACACTAGAACGCGGCCATGAATAAACCCCAGCTTCAGAATATCTCGGGTATAAGTCACTTCAGATTAAAGCATTAGCTTTATATTAACTAAATAATCAAATGCGAATATTGAATAGAAATGTGAGAACTTGTATAAAACTACAGGTAGTATTTTGCACTAATCTAACACTACAATGTCTTAATTTGCCCAGTGCCTTTCTTGTATTAATTCCTGTTTCTAACTAAAGTACCTTAAACAGTTCCAGCTATTTTGAACTTTTTGTTGGTAATTATGCCTCTGGTACATCTGTCCATCCACCCTTCTGTCTGATTGTCTAAGAATCTCATTAGTGCTGTATTTCAAAAAGAAATGGTTGAATTTTCTAAGGTTAACGTGAAATAATCATTGTAACAAGCAAAGTCATTATTATTTTGGAAGTGATCCAGAGGTCCCACCAAGATCAAATACCAGAAATGTTTTTTCTTCACATGCTTCACTCCTGTTTGAAATATATGCATTTTTGGACTCTAAATAAGAAAAATCTAAATTGTTGGTAGCAGATTCTACTTGTTTTAGCTAATATTTTACTGTTTAAACATCAAATATCTAAAACATATACTCTTACAGCTCTTACTGTATTATTACTGATGAAGAAAAAGCACAGCAGTATTGGCAGCAATGTCTACACACCTATAAGAAACAACCAAAAAGTGGTATCAAGGGCTTGTTGCCTGCCAGTGTGAAAGCAGGGTGAGAAAGTTGAGTATCACGAGCACACCATTACAGCACCGCGGTCAGGTCTGTTTCTCTCGATCAGAGCACTTACAAGGCAGTTCAGTACTATGGAGAGAACCACAAAAACCTCTTTGTTCTCTGTGTGAAGCTCTCCAGTCAACATGCACAAAGCCACTACAGACACATTTCACACAGTAGCAGTGGTGGTGTGACGGTTGATCTGCTGCTGCCTAGGCTTTGTCCATAGAATTATACCAGTGTTGAAAGACTTTCGCATGGAAAGGAAAAAAAGAAAAGAAAAAAAAAAGACAAGAAACAATCCACACAGAAAGCACATGAACAAATTATATAAATGGTGCATGATTTCTGTTTGCAGAATCCACATGATCAACAACACAATCAACCTTTCACTCCTCTATTCTCAACTCCAACGTGTCACCAAACTGTTACAATTAGTGTAATTAAGTGTGTGTGTGTGTATACAGTGTATATACAGAGATATATTTTATATATATATATATATAGAAAGAGAGAGAGAGAGACACACACACACGCGTTTGTATGGATATACACTAAGAGGTCAAAAGTTTGTTTATACCTTATTCCATGGTCATTCCTGATTTTTTTCTGATTCTTCTTTTCAGATTGAAAAAAAAAAACTTTTCTGATTCTTTGCAAACTGCACACGCGCACACTACAGTGCTTCCCACAGATCAAAATATACCTGCGGTGATATACAGCTGAACAGAAAAAAGGTGATCTACTACAGACTGTACAACCAAACAATACATATGATCTTTACCATAATATTTTCATTTATTTGATATTTCTATTAATTTCACATTTAAGATCCAACTTCCAAACCTTCCCCGCCATCTATCCATACGTGAAGAGTAAAACGAAGTAAAAAATTAAGAACTAAACACTATTTTGTGTGTAAAGATAGTACGATTTTTTCAGAGCACATAACCCTTAAAAACATGAGAATTTTAGCCATTTTTTCATTACTATGTTTTAATAAATATATATGTGGTCAGGATTGCACAATATAGACATATTCTTTTTTCAGCACAACCTACTGTATAACCGAGATTTTTAAAGTTTTTTTCTGTGATCAAATAATATTAGCAGTAGTAGTAGTACAGTAATAGTAATAATATTTCCATAATCCAGTAGCAGTAACATTTACATTTTTTAAAGTAATGATAACTTTAGTTGTATATGACATTTCAGAAAACCCAAATGCACAGTGTGATGTCTAAAGCCTCCCTCGGCATTTCATTTTTTAAATCAGTGTGCTGTGTTGCTGCACGGATCCATGCTGCTCGAGATTTATTAATCTTCCTGAGTTTTATAAAGAAGAGCCGTTCACCCTGTTAAACTGTGCTTCTCTGCAAAGTATGTGCGATCATCAGTACACCCTTTTTATTGTTTTTACCATCTGGGATCGATTCATTAGTTGCGGACATCACACCACTCTTGCGCTACAACTTATGTGCCTGTTTATTCCGCTAGTGTGAGAACGAAGTACTGTACTGTCCGATACCAATTAATCGATTGTGGATGGCATCGTTCTCCCACACAGATTTTTAAAATAGGTAGGCAAGTATATACATATTGGGTGCCAATCAATATACAGGACCTGGGTGGCCTGTCCAAGTATATGTTTGGGAAACACTGCATTACCCAGCCACACACTAACAGTTTGTTGAACTTCTTTTTGCTTTGAGGAAGATTTGCCATTTTCAAGATGTCCTGTCCCAACTTTTTTTGCCACCACAATGTGGTCTCTCAGATCGTCATGCTTGGAAATTTTCTCTTCTTTTAGCACATCAACTTTGAAAAACAAATAGCTTACAGTACTGTGCAAAGTACTATGTTGTTCTATTTGGGGGACATACAAAAGCAGTTCTACTGTACATAAAAGAAACTTCTATAAAGGTCACACTAGTAATAAAATAAACACAGTCAATATTTGGTGTAAAAACTGCTTGAAAATAATCAGTGTTAGATAAAATGTGTGCCGTTTCATAATTAAAACAGGTGTTAGGTTTTACTGAGCATGCTGGAGAATATGAGTTTTTCTGATAACTTGTACAGTGGAACCTCGGATTGCGAGTAACGTGGGTTCCGCAAGACGAGCAAAGATTTTTAATAAACTTTTAATTGGAAACCAAGCGAAAGTATTGGTTTACGAGTGCCGAGTATCATGTATCACGTATGCGGTTTTCTTTTTTTCCCCTGTTAAAACAGTGTTTCCGTTGTGTGTGTGTTTGTTGTGGGGGGAGGGAGGAGGAGTCTTACTGTGTAAGACGAGGCGAAGGAAGGGGCTAATTCCCCACACGCACACATACACGGCGTCTGTGCGCAAAAAACGGAAACACTTATCTGTCAGGAAAGTGCAGGTTTATTTTTACTTTATATCAACTATTTGCCAACCTTCACCCCCCATACACAATGAGTTTTCATCGCCCATGAATCTGCCGCTAAATTATTGGTTGTCCTCCTTTGATACTAAACTCTGCATACTGGGGAGATCCCTCCAAACCTGACAATTCTGGCATGCTACATGATATTCTTGTTAAGTCACTCATACTCTCGCTCATCCTCCTTACAACACATCACCTTCAAGAACTTACTGTTCACCTGCTTTCCAATATATCTCACTCATTGATAAATGCCTCTAGAACAAGATAACCAATGATATTTACTTCACTTTTCAGTGGTTTTAGTGTATTGGCTGATTAGTATATATCCAAGTAAAGCAACATTTATTTTGTACAGGAAACTTGAACTGCCTTCTGATATAAATCAAACTGAAACTACGATAAGAAATAACAAGAACCTTCACATATCTCTAATAACCAGGATTGTTTATGTACCAATCCAGCTCATTATTTATTAATTTATTTTTTTAACAAGAGCTGTTGCCTCATCACTAACCTTTATTCAATGCATTTTCATTGACAATGTATGTTTAAATATTTTGTTGCATACAGGCTTGTCCTTGGAAGTCTTCCCTCTTTCTTTCCTTTCCTTCATGCCTCTCCTTTGCTTTCCTTTTTTTTGGCTCTCTTCCCTTTTTCCTTTCTTTCTTTCCTGCTTTATCCATCATCCTTTATTTTTTCCTCTCTTCTCTTTTCATCCCCTTTATATATGGTCTGCTAAGACGTGTACAAGGTTCATCCTTTGTTCTGCTGACACTGCAGTTCTGTTCATCCCACTATTGCCCAGAATGATTAGTCTATCCTGGAGCAAAATCAATGTGTCTAGCTTAAAAAATATGCATGAATCCCTAATAAATTTGTAGGTCAAACAACCAAAAGCGTTTACCCAATCAGGCACATGGTCAACCAATTGCTGTGGAAAACTGACAGACAGCGAGCGAAGAAGGCTTGTTGACTCCACTGAAAGTGTGCACAGGAGTATAGCTGCAAGTCATGGCAATGAATGAATTCCCAGCTCTCTGCATGCATAACCTTTTAGAGATCCTTTTTATAGATCACCACTGTGGCAGTGTGGAAACAGGGGGGCAAAGGAGAGAAAAAAGAAATAGATAAAGAGAATGTTAATCTATTTTGAATAGAAATCTTATCAGCATTTAGATTATTATTACAACTATGGATTAAAAAGAGGCACGGTTGTTTATATAAATTTCCTACTGCATTACATAACCGCAAACAACAGAACATAAGCAGAAAATAAAAAGACTTGAATTTATGCATGTGTGCATGTATATAAATGTATAGTAATCAAAAAGAAGTGCAAACTGGAAATAAAAAGTGTTTACGTGCACTTCAATGTAAAAAAGAGAAATGTTTTAGTCTGGACTCACAGATGGCTAAATCTGGGGCATATTGGAGACCTTCTGGCAGCAGGTTCCAGTTCTGGGCCTACAAGTTAAATGCTGACTCATTATGGTTTTTAGCTGACAAGTAAATATCTATTTTTATTACTTTTAATTCGTCTAGTTTAATCATAAGCCATGTATCCATACAAGTGTTTTCTGAAATAACAAGAGTCTTTAAATGTTATCTTGACAATTATGTCCCAGGTGAATGGCAGAATATTAGAAGACAGATTTCACAAATTTGGTATCATCTGCTAGAAATCAAACAAGCCAGTTCACCCTGCAGGAGAGCAGACAGTAGCTCTAGCAGCAAAGTAATAACCTGCTATCTTTAAAATGTACCAATGTGCTTCAGGTTAGGGGGTAAATAGACCAATCCCATGTTGGTGCCAGCTCAATTGCTAAAATTTGCTATTTTCCAACAAGCTTATTCGCCCCAGACGCCAATAATAGGGTTCATTTAGACATGCAAGTCACTTAAGTGTGTTTCAATCAACAGAATTACTTACAATCAGTGCAGGACCAGAAAAAAAACGAAAATGATTCCTTTCGAACACCCCACCCCCACCCCAAATGCGCAACTATAGACACATTCTCTAAAGCATGTTAGGCTACCAACCAGATCTTATTGAGCTGAGCTCTGTGTCTCAGGGCAGTATAACGCAACTAGGGGACTGCACCATAGCCTCACTGCTAATTTAAGCCTGTCTTATTTAAAGGCTGTGACATCATTGAAATATACACTTGTGATCACCGGATGGCAGGGTGAACAACACTTGGAAGCTCCTTGGACATCCTGAGATTTCGGTCACTCATAGCACTCTGAAATCAAAGCAACAATTTGCCTTAATCATAAATAATACTCATTGGCAATAATTATTGTGCAAGTTGGCTCAAGGAGAGAGTTGGAAATAGTGGTAGGCAGAATGCCGAGTATGGACACTGCCAAGCCCATTAAAATGAGTAAGACAGCAGAGGTTTTACTCATTCTGAATTTGCTGCATTAACTCGCATGAAAAAGGGGAGACAAAATGACAGCAGTGGCCTTGGAAACCAGCTGAACATGACCAGAATATACTTGGTCTTTCTTATATTTGCCTCTCCATTCCTGAACAGCAGGAGTGGGAGTTTTAATCAGTATTTCATATAAAGCAAGGGCATATGAGCTGAAGTTTACATCTGCTGGCTGAACTTCACAATTCAATGCATCCTTGAAGGATTTCACCTTGTCCATTTTATGACTGTGGTTAATATATTCAATTTCTACTCTTTGTTTACTATGAAAGGTCAACGGCGGACTACACTGAAATAGGAAGTGCGTTGAGGCATTATGACCATCTGACTGCTGGCAGACTGCCTGTTGCCCAACTGATTCATCTGAAAAAGAGGTTGTGCTGATGACTAATAGAAAACGCTCAATGCATGAAATGTTACTTCTGTAAAATAAGCAGCTGATTAAAATTCGATTCAAACCGTCAGCCATACTTAAGCACATACAGTACTGTTGTCAAAGCTTTATAAGTACCGTCACTAGCCATTTGTACAAGGGTTTCCCAAGGTTTTTCTGTATAGAGAAGAGCTCTTAATGGTTCACTTCCTTTTCCTGGAATTCTATTTGCAATTCATCTTTATTATAAAAACCTAAGGATTATGCATTTAACAATTTTCCCCTTAAAATATAAATGATAAACTTATTCTTATTTAATGGAACAATTGACTTATTAAAATAAATAAATGAATGAATTCATTCTTAGAAAATCAGTCCGAAGCCCAGATACCATGACTATTATTCTTGGGGGAGTTATGACATTGTTAAATTTACCAGCAGGCTTGTTACAGCAGTTTAGATTTGGTTTCAGGCTACTTAACAATGTTAAATACCGATGTTTATTATTATCTAAATGAGTACTAGGTCTACCAACCCTCGAGACCTTTATGACACAAACCAAAGTACGACAAACTACAGTCATCTTCTAAGAACCTCAACATTACAAAACTTCAACACTCCTGACCCCCTCAACCCACGTTACCGAGTACGATATATGGAACTTTAGTATGCAACATTAAGCAAACAGCACATTTGGCCAACTTGTTTAAGGTTTTTTACTAAATTTAACATTACTGTAATAGTTATGGTTGGAGTGAGTTAAAAAAGGGACAACCATGTGACTTCAGAAAGTGTTGCTTGCAAAATCACAGCTGAAGTTAACAATAAAGAGACTTTATTGTCATAGTAGCAACAAAATGAAATTTGTTCGGTAGCTCTCAAAGGCCAGCAGCAATAAAGAGAATGTAAAAATAAGACAAGAAAGATAATGATGTTAAAAATATAAATATAAGAATATACAGTATGTGCAGTGGGACGGTATGATGCAAACAGTGCAGTACAAACTGGTATTGCCATCTACAAGTAAGTACAGCAGCCACGAATTAACAAATGATTTCCCATCAAAATGCAGTGTGGTGAACATTTATGGCAAAGGTTTGATTCTTTGGATTTCTAATATAGCTAATATTTTGTGAGCTAAAGTAAGACGTTCCCCGTCTCTTATTGCTCAAACTAGTCTGAACAAACTGCACAAGAATCGGAAGCCTTCAATAATGTCCAATCAAAATTTGTAAACTATGAACATGAAATCGTACTGTATATTTTACTCTGTGTGAACTTTGAGCTAGCTCTTCTGAAGTGTGAACTTGCACAGCACAAACCGGCAACTTCGCAGTGTGGTAAATGGGTTTATTTTTTATGTTGCAACCCTGCTAAAGTGGAAAAATGGCAAGTTGCTGAAACAGAAAACTAAAGAGATGAAACAGAAGTTATGGCAAATAGATTGATATTGTCTATGTTCTGAAATTACATTGTGTGTGTGTAAATGTGCCAAGGAGCTGACAAATGATAATAAAGATATGCACCATCATGTGTAATACAACTCTCCTTTTGTGAAAATGGATCTTACAAAAATGGTAAGTTTTTTTTTCTTCTTTTTTTCCAGGAACCAGCATCCATGTCAAGGTCCCTATATCAAACACAAGGATTGAAAGTTCATGAACGATTTCCAGCTCTACTGAGTACAGTGTGTGCCTGCATTCTGTCTTTTTTGTTAAATATTTTGCATATTAATTACCTGTTCTGTTTTGTCTGGACTACAATTGGGTACATCAAGCCTGAACTCTCTTTGTGATCTTTTCTCTTTGAAAGAGGCTCTAACAAACAAAGGCACAGACGAAAAGAGAGATGTGCTAAAGCAGGAGCATGGTGCCTAGCTGAGTACTTTGTGCATTCTGAAAAGCGAGTGACTGTGGAAGGGAATCCAACAATTCCTCTAGGGAGTGTATAAGGGATTAACCTTCAGCTAACACTCCCTGTATAGCAGCCTGACAGACATCATTAGAGCAATGACGGACACAAAGATGAGTGACATTGAATCACTCTGTGCTTTATGCAGATTCAGCTGCCCCAACTGACGTTCCATATTCAAAAGCTATATTGCAATGTTGAGCCACAAAGAATAACAGTCCCAAGGATAGATGGATGGATGGATGGATGGATGGGTGGATGGATGGATATTGCCAAAACAACAAATGAATTTATCATAGGATAAACGTGAAAAGTTTAAATCTGGGCTAGTCAATCACCAAAACCTACCCGAACTGTACTGTACATGCAAAAACATCACAAAAGCAGAAAGCAACAGTTTTGTGTGATGTCAGTGGGTCACTGACTTCCCATAAATCTTTTCCCAAAGCTGAAAGGTTGTTTAAAATGAGGATGAAGTCAAAATGAGAAAATATAGGTTGATATTCTGATATTGCCTCATATTCATCTTCTAATCTCAAACCGAAATGTTTTTAGTATAGAGCAAAAACAAAGCACACAACAAAGATTTGCCCTTGCCATTCTAAAAAAAATTCAGAAGAGACACGATACATACACCAATGAGCCATAACATTATTACCACATAACACTGATGCATTAATAATGCAGTACGAATCACTGAAATGTCAGTGTTGGCATGATAAAAAGGCACTGAAACACCCAGTGAACCACAGCCCACAGTGCATGAGGCCCAGCGTGCAAAGAGCCCACAGCCACTGACCCGGCTTCAAACTCCCCAGATCCCAATCCGATTGAACATCCATTGGATGCGCTCGACAAACGAGGCCAATCCACTGAGGACCCTCTGTGCAATCCACTGCACCCAAATGATCCGCTGCCAACATCCTGGTGCCAGACACCACAACACACCACCAGGAGTCTATCCCTGTGGGGTCAGAATTGCCACCGGTGGCACAAAGGGAACCTACATAATATCGGTCATAAAGGTTTGTGCTGTACTTATATGGCTGATCTGTGTACTGTATGTAACGCTGTGTAATGAATAAAAAAGAAAGAAATCCTTAAACAACTTTAAGCTTTGTGCGCATACTTGACCGCCCCCTTTTGGTCACTTATCCGAGTCAGCGGTTGCGTCATCCATGATTCAACAAACTGCGCTGGCAGTCATATTACTTTCACAGATAGACGATATTTTAAACTGCAGAGATAAAGTTTAAATATCCTTAAATGACCAGAATATCACAGGAAGTCCGTGCGCTGTTCTGACCTACTTTCACTTGCATCCGTCGCGAGAAAAAAATTCTGGAGAAATGTTTTGTATTACTCCATGGGAAAAAAGCATTAAATTTGGACACTTTATTATTATTAGTAGTAGTAGTAGTAGCCTTGCAGAAAAATATGTCAATATTAAATAATACATTTCCATATATAGGAAACTAGTGCTTATATTTATTAATATATCACAATCTTAGAAGAAAAACAACCTTTACTGAAGGTATGGCCCAGATACCCCAAATAAGAGGCGTAAGAATCAGCAGCACAACTGCAAATTAAGTCTGTGGGATTCTTCAGTTAGTTTCAGGTGCAACATGGCTGCATGAAGCTACAGACTGGGATACTGTAGATGGAGTTAGAACCAGCCTCATTTCTTCAGCTCATTTTTCTCCCAGCTGCCCCTACTGTACATCAGAGCAAGATCATGTAAAATTGAACATTTGCTGTTTTCTGCTACAGGATAGTTTGTATCCAAAAAACATATTCATGAATACTTGTTTTATTATTTTAATGTTTTGCATATCTTTTCACTGTAGAAGATCTGTTTTGTTCATTCCAAATCCATGTGACAAATTCACATGGTAAATTAGTGCTTTACCTTTCCATACACTGAACAGCTGTTAAGGTCACTTCGCTGCAAGCAGAATCTTTGAGCCTAATAATTACTCCCATCACCAGTGTCCACAATGTTCCAGTATGAGTATAGGGCAGCATGTTGCTCAGAGAGAAGAGGCACTTTTAATGTTAATGAGGAAGATAAAAATACACAAGGAGCAGGGGCCAGACAGAGCTTCTTTTTTTTTCCTTAAAAAAATTGTTAGACAAACCATGGAGAATGCAAAGCATCACATACTTTATAGATTGCATCATGTCTGACGCAAATAAGAGTACACTCATCTTCATAACTAAAACTCCTAGGTCTGCTACTGAATCCAATTCAGTGCTGGTTCGGCAAGTTAGAAAATGCAGCTGCAATTCATATTCTTTCCTCACAAGCTGTCTCTATCTCTATTCCTTCTACACTTTCCTGTAGCTCACTGATGCATATTATAGCCACAATACACCAATATTTGCAGGCTGGGATGAATAAGACCCCAAAGCACTCTGAAATCCTCTATTCATATGGTCAGATTTAAAAAGAAAGATCAGACCATGTCTCTATCACCATGCCTTGCACTAGTAATTTCATAAGCTGGCTTGAGTGTCTGCCTGTAATTTACACATAGAACGCTAAATTGTAGTAAGTTATCTACTCAGCCAGCACCCCATGTCATCAAAGACATAAATGGCAGTGTGTAAAATGTTTTGCCTTCTCATAGGAGACATTCATCAAGGAATAGATCTACATGAAATACATCAAGACTTGCATAAATAACAGAATTACAACCTTACTAACAGTTACATGTTTGCCATGTAGAGGGATGGTCAGTCAGTTATAAATGGTCTTTTTATACACCTAGATAACTAGATGCTAATAACAAGATACATGGATATAATGACATTTAAATGCAACATTTCTCATGCAATGTTGTTTCAAAAGAGGAACCAGATCAATTTTTAAACCTAAATTTGCTACTTAGAAAATCAAGCTAGGTCGCTGCGTAAGCTGTGTTAATACACAACTTTCACAAAGTAAATAAGGAAAAACATGTTTATCGATAAGTCACTAGCTATGAGATGCTTTTACTCAAGCCAATTACATTAGATACAATATAATGTGTACATACTGTAGTCTAACAAATACAATTAAATCATAAATAATGAAGATATTTTAAACCCCATTCTGATTGTATTTCTGATTTCACATGGGGAAGAGGAGTAGAATAATCATTACAGGAGCATCTCTTGGATTTTAGTCCCTACCATAACAATAATGTCATTTACTGTACATAAACTGTGCATGCAGGGAATATCATTACCTATGACCTATACTTTGACAACAACAAAATGTGTACAATAATGTGTAATACAGTATGTGTCTAAATTAACAACCACATGGATGGCAGGACAGGAACAAATATACCTTTTGGTAGGTCTACTGGAGCTACAGTTTTGCAGGTGCATTGACCCAGTTGTCTAGCCATCACAATTTGGCCTTTGCCAAAGTCATTCAATTTACATTGCCCATTCTTTCTACTTCCAATATATAATCTTTAGGGACAACATATTCCCTTGCTTATATGCCTAATACTGTATATCCCATTACTTGGTGCTACTGTAACCCAATAAGGTTTTTCACTTTACCGGTCAGTGGTCATAATGGTATGGCTGGTCAGGGAATATCTTACTGGAATTTCCTCACGAGGAAAACAATTTTGTTTCTGACAATAGAAAGTAACCTTTTTCCAACATCTTTTGTCAAAGTAAAAATTAATCCTAGTACAGTACTAGTCAAGTCCAAAACAATCAAATGCAGCCAGCGTTTAAAATGTGTCAGAAAAGTGATTACTTCAGGGGATAAAGCCTCATAACATTATTACAGTCATGTGGTCATCAAGCACAATTTGTGCAGCCACAACAAACTCTACAATAAGCCTTTACAATAAAGTTCAAAACATGTAAAAATTAAGAAATGGGAACAAAGGTTTGCAAAGCGCTGCAAACAGGCTGCAAAGTCCCAAAAACAGCTATTAAAAAAAAAAAAAAACTATTGTATTGATCAACCTCAGCAACAACCACATTTCCCTTCTCGTCTGTTCCAACCACTCAGTGTTCAACACTACCAGAATACTAATCACCGACCTGATCTTCCTTCATCAACTACAATTAAGCACCATTTACACTGCAGGTCTCGATGCACAATTCTGATTTGTTGCCTATATCAAATTTTTCTGACCGTCTGTTTACACGTTCTTTCAACTATGATCCATATCCGATTCACGTTTTTACACTTGCCATACCGTCTGAAACATCGCGCATACTTAAAGGGATCTGTTTGGGATGAGCAACGCGTCGGTGTGCCTGATTACGTCATTAAACCGCGAAGAAGTCGCGGTTTTAATGACGTACAGAACGCAATGCCTCAGAAAATCCGATCTGTCTGTTTACACGACAATCACATTAGCACATATCTGATTTATATCTGATTTATTTCCACATGTGAAGGAGGCTTGAAACCGATCTTGAAATATCGGAATGCATGCGTTTTTTTCCTGTTTACACGGACATAGAAAATATCCGATATGTGTCACATATGAGCAAAAAATCGGAATTGGGTCACATTTAACTGACAGTGTAAACGTAGCTTTATTCCTCACTGGTTCATGCCTCAAGTTAGATTTTTGAACGCTTGAATGATTCATAGGTTACTGTGTGACTTGGAAAAAAAAAATCTTCTGAAACTGAAGGTACAGGGACAAGACAAAAAAAAATAGAGGGTGAAAAAATGTCCTTCAGGAAGCCTGGAGAACTATTCAAAACTACATTTAAAAAATATTGAAAAATACAAGAAAGTCTCTTTGGAAGCAAGAGGTGGGGAAGGTGTAGCTCAGTAGTTATGGTGATGGCTTATGGATCAGAATGTCCCAAGTTCAAATCCCAGCACCACCATGTTGCCACTGTTGGCTCCCTGAGCAAAGCCCGTAGCCCTCAATTACTCATATGTACTGTATAAGGATAAAATGTAAGTCGCTCTACATACAATAAGGATGTCTGCCAAATGCCATAAATATAAGCAAAAAAATGAGAGGTTTTTTTTGCACAGCACTGCATGTTTGGAAATCTTATTGAATCCAGGCAGTACATAATCCACTCATTCAAATAAAAGGAGGAGAATTTAAATTTTCTTCTCTTTTATGAAAAAAGTGAACAAATGAGCCTGCTATGCTCGTCTGCTGTGAAATTAATTTTATAACCAAGTAATTTTGGACTGATTATTCTAACGCAATTAATGAAAACATTATACTCCTGATTTAGTCCTATATATAATGGCATTATTATTGAAATGTTAAACACACCAGAACATCAATGACATTCAGTTCCCTGATGAAAATCCATTTTGCAGTATTCACTGGTGAAAGTAGTGTTGAGCTCAGCTGCTCAACTCCAAACTGCTCCTGCCCCTACAGTGAAGGTGATCTTTTGCCATTAACTCTACAGCACATCACACCTACCGTATAAGAAACAGATGCTGTCTCGCAGGATAGATGGATCCTTCACTTTCTGGCTTTGATCCCCCTGCCCATAAAATAAAAAATCCCTCTCCTGCTGCCAATATGGGTTTTCAGGCTGGCTGTCATCCTGTACCTCTCCTTGAAGCCTCATGCTCTCTTTAGTTAGTGCTTTTTGTTCCTAAGTGATGTCCCTCTACCCAGCACTGGTGATCATAGCTCAGCACAAGAGGGTCTTTAATCTCCTGTTCAAACCTTCCCTGATGGTGTTCAGAACCACCTTCAGCTTCCTTTTGCACACTACCATTATGTATTGCTAAAGGGGCTGCACTTTGTTCACTAATTGATGCAATTATCATGCTATTTTTGGTGAAGCACTGCTCAAGGCAGGCACATGTTATAAAGGATGAAGGAGGCACAGGCAGTGGGCGCTTGATGGGTTGTTTGTCCTTAATAAGAAAATGGCTTCCTGATCTTCCCCTGAGTGGCTTTTACTTTCATGTGGTTTAAATAGCTAGTTTTTTTTTTTACAGTACCCCATGTAATACACACAAACACATATACTATACTATATGTATGCATGCATGTACAGTATGTATCTATGTATATGTTCCCATTATAATCATTGATTGCGATATTTATTAGAAGGGCAACAACATTAACCCATCAATAACCTGAAATTAGTATTACAGTATGTATAGAAACCAAGAGGCTGGTCTATAGCGCCATAATCTCACCATAGGAATAACACAGTTAGGCATGCATACAGGAATAACCACACATACCCCCAACAGATAACAGGCAAGACCGTTCTTGCTAGTTAAATTTTCATGTTTACAATTCTGCTGTGCCTCTTCATCATAGCAAGCATGGTATATGTAAGAGATCAGTCTGTGCTGATTGTGTAACTTGTTTGAGACAGAGCCATGCAGCCGTTCCTGTGAACATTTAGAGAGTAGGACGCCTGATCCTTGAAAATTGACAAACAACTTGTCACTAACTTGCAGAAGAGATATATCCGTCTGTGGGAACTGTACACACAATCATTCACCAACACCACTTGCGCATTACATGGAGTTATCGTCACACCCCCATATCGCTACTGACCTCGCTCCAAGCCATTTTCACATGTTTTGGCCATTAAAGGAGCTCCTGGAAGGCCTGATTATGGCTCCAGCATACTGAGAAAACCTTTCACGCTGCGTATCTGAGCACTAGTAAAAAACTGGGAGACGTGCATTAGTTTAGCAAAGGATTAGTAAGGGAGTTATTTACCCTCATAACGTTTATGATAAATAATGTTTTCTGTTATTATGCACAGTCAAAAGTCCTTGTTTGACCAGCATGGCCCACGTGCATTGGACAATGCATTAGCAAAAATAATAATAATAATAATAATAATAATAAATAAATAATAAAGTCTCACATAGGGTCAACTGGCTTTCTAATATTATTGTGAACTGGTCAGATAGGGAAATGCAAGATGAGAGCGTTTCATCAGAGAACAATTTCTAAATTAATTAGTAAACATTAAAGAGCACAATACAAATCCCAGCTATTTACACTTTTTTTGTGGGGGGGGGGGGGTGGTGATACCAAGTGTTTACTTAGCATCATCTGAATGAAGTTTGCATAGGTTGGATTAACCATTTTAATCAAATATAAACATAATGTGCATTTGTATGAGCTAATACATGTTATATATTAGGATAACCAGTTATATATTTTAAAAAATATAGTTTTATTTGGTGATGGATTCTAGGATTTAATTTCTGCTTCTCGTGCAGTTATATCGTCACAGGACATACTTATCAGGTCGAAGATAAGAGAGCGGAAATTGAAAAGTGTCGTTCCTTAGTCTGAGCAGTAAACAGTTTAAAGTTAGATGAAAGTTTCTTCATGCTGTGATGGAATTAACTGATGGGATGGCGATGTATGACCCTTGACTTAAAACAGCAATTTAATTTAAGTCGTGGGCACATTTTTCGATCAGTTCTAACATCAGACAAATCCATCTATTACTTGCTCAATACCTATGGCATTCAAAAATCCATAATAGAAGAAAAATTATATTCTTCTTTTTTTGGATTTAAAAAATCAATAATTTTGATCACTTAATATATCACAGACAACTCCATCCATTACTTTGACAGTATATCTGACATTCAACAATCTATAACAATAATATCCACTGGTTTCTCTATGAGCGGATTTAAAGCTAATGTCATTTTGCCCCTATGTTAAGATTGTGTGATATCAAATGAGTGCCTGTGCTTTACAGACACTAGCTTTCTTTAAACGATTGGAATAATATTAATTTTAAAAAATTTAAAAACGAAAAAGGTATCATGTATTTTTTGTGGCGTTCTTTAGTGCAGTTATAGATTGTGATTTACACTGCATGAAATTACTCCATAAGGCCACTTACAATTAAATGAACAGCAGCAGTGAAATATGAGCCAGCAATGAACCTCAACCACACAATCCACTAATTACACCATGAGCAACCCTTTTACACACTACATTGAGGAAATAAACACATAGGGTTTGCCTAATTTGGACAGTTCCCAAAGTGGTAATGCCTTTCATATATTCATCTTGAGCTCAATACATCATTTATAAAGAAAACATTTTCTCAACAGGTTTTACATATAAATAGCTGTATATAGGCAATATACTGTATTATGCACATGGGTCTATCACATGCTTCCAGTCAGCTGAAACTGGGTGTTCCAGCAGAATTACATGTATTCATTCATCCTCAGCATCAGCATAATTAAGCAAACCACTGCAAATGAAGCATGGCCTTCATCTCACCTGCCTGACAGTTCAGGTGATATAATAAAAACTATATTGAATTCTGCCTTCAATATTATTTGAGTCTGTAACTTTTAACTAGGTCATTCAACAGAAATCTATCCTTGCATATACTCTGATTGGCCATAATGTTAAAACCACCTGCCTTATACTTGGTAGGTCTCCTGTGACCCACGAAACACCTCTGACTTCTCAAGGCATGGGCTCCAAAAGACCTCTGAAAGAGTGCTGTGGTACAGTATCTGGCACCAAGGCAGGAGCAGCAGAGGTAGGTAGGATGTACTGTACGTTTTAAAATAACATACTCATGAATGCCAGGATGTTCATGTTCTTCTGAGATCAGATCAGAAAGACTAGGCTTCACTCCCAATGCATATCAATGAGCCTTCAATGTCCTGTCTCTGGTCCCCTGGTTGCAATGCCCTATCTCTGGTTGCACGGTCTTACTTACAACACTTTTGAAATGAACTAACCACTGCATACTGAAAGCACCCCGCAAGACCTGTTGTTTTGGAGATGCTCTGACCCAGTGATCTATCCTTCCGAATATTTTTCCTTCTTCCTATCAACTTTGAGGACATTTTTTACTAAGGGTGCTCCGATCATAATCGGACGATAATTGCTTTGGGAAGTTTGATAGGTGGTCTTTATAAGGGCCGATCTAGAAAAGCATCAGATGACGCAAAACTCACAAGACAATTTTTTTGCGTGCTGCTAAAACGGCTTCACCAGCCTGGCAATTTTATGTGGTGAGTGAAAAAAACAATATATTAGCAACCTGATACCTATGTGAAAATAAAAGTACACAAGGTGGGATACACCCAAACCATTCTTAATACCACGAACCTCAGACATTTGAAGGTTAGTCATTTTTATTCAGTTTTTAAAGCTAGCAGTAAGAGAGAGCGGGAAAGTTCAGAAGCTCAAGCTCCACTCACTCATAACATCAGTTAGTTTCACAAGTGACATTTGTAGTGCGAGTATGTCCCATGTCCATGTTGAGCCACACTGCACAGTTTATTAATCAAAACTTTGACAAAGTAGTTCTTTTCGAAAAAAGTGTTTCTTCATTCTCAAGAGTTTTCAGGGTCACACACCACAGAGACTCTTGCTGCTGCATTTAGTGACATGTTTCGTGAATGGGGAATACCGAAGGAAGGATAATGCAAAGAACTTGGATGATTTCGCTACACGCAAAAGCAGATAAGTTCATCAGCTGCAGATGTTATTCCATCAATCATAGCTTTAACTCGTCTTCTATAGAAGAACGCAGACATTGACCATGGAGTAAAAACTTCAAAAGCCACGTTGTTGGAAGTGGTCCAGAAAAGATTTCATGATATTGAATCTGAGCATCAGTATTGCATTGCTACAATCCTTGATCTGAGGTGAGAAAACTTCATTTATACATTCTTCCCATTTGTGTGTGTGTGTTGCTGTGTCGCCCTCAGAGCAAATTAAAGAGTAAGCAAAATAAAATGGATCAACTGTTACCCAATCACTTATATATTTCTGATAATCATTTTTGATAAGTTTATATTCAAATGTTTAATTTCTATTTTAATAAAAAGGTACATGGACAGATTTTTTTCAGTGGAGCAGTAGCATGGCGAAGCGAGATCAAACAAACAAAGTACCACAAACTGTCTCCTTGCATGCTACTGTATGTATGCTGAGCTGTTGGATGCAGATCAGGAACATGGTGGCAGTGACATCAACAGCTCAGTATCATTGCCATTGAACTTCTACCTTTCAGAGCCAATTATCCCACAAAATGGACAGCATCTTGGTTTTTGGCAGAACTATATAAGCCGCTTTCCTGCTCTCGCACAAGCAGCACAAACTTACCTCTGTGCCCCATGCACGAGTGTGGATATTCGAGCGACCTTTTAAGCACAGCAAGAAATATTATAGATGAGAAGCGCAACAAGCTGTCAGCCAAAAATGCGGAGATGCTTATATTTGTAAAGAAAAAGCTGCCCTTGATGCTTCAGTAAGCTACTAATCTTTATCCACCTTTTCTCATTCTCTACCTCACTCTTGCTCTCTCTACCTCTCTAAATGCCTTACAAAATTTGATTGAGCTGCTCAGAAAAAAATAACTACTTCAGAATTTAACATTGATTTATAATGCAGAAGCCATCACGATAGTGCAGTTAATAGTGCAGTGCTGTAGTGTTAACTGCATTTCTTCTTCACATCCCAAGAGATGTAAACTTGCAGTGGCTTGTTTGGCTTGTCTGAGAAGTGAGTTATTGTAAAGTTGTAGGATAAAGGATAAGGATATAAACAGATATAGATATGGAGATTGTTGTTTGTTATTTGTAATTTTTTGTGCACTTTCTTACCTGTGGTCCTTAAGGTAAATTAGAAAACTTTAGGGCTCACTTGAGGGCTGACACAATATATACATTTTAGCTAACTATAGTCTTTTTTGTTGCGGTTTTTAGTCTAAAGCTAGACTAAAGACTTTTTGTTTAATCTGTTTAAAATTTTTTTTTTTTCATTTTTATATAATTTACAGGAAAGCTGTATTTGTCAAGCTCTAAGCTGTTCCCAATTAATAACCAAGCACAGGCTGCTATGTATCAAGTTGATTGTAAATACAGTTGTCAATTCATGATATTCTACTTCTCCTAATTTCAATACAGTACTTAATTTAAATTGTTGGTAAACATAGATTAATAAATAATACCACATGATAAAGCTTCAAATAGACATAATCAATGATCAGTTGAAAAATCCTATCAAAGAACCCCAATATTTTACATCTGAGGGTTAAAGAGTCAACAATGGCAAATTGGTGGTGCTGGGGTTTAAACCTGGGACCTTCTGATCAGTAGTCCAATGACTGAGCTACCCCTGCCCTATTTAAAATAGGCTGAGACTTTCTGGGGGNGGGGGGGGGGGGTCCTTTTTTTTGCAGTATTTCTTTTACACAACGTTGTTACTCTAATGCATTGTGATGACAAGTTGAATTACTAACAAAATACTATAGGATCCTGAAGCTGGCACATAAACATTGCTGCACCCATCCTGCCTTGTTCTTAGTAAATCCAACTGATGTGATTTGTCTTCGCTCATAATTGCAAGTGTTTCTGAGTCAGAGACCACTGCTTTCCCCACTTTCAAGCAGGTGTGAGACTGCAGAATTTTCCCAGCTTTAGATCTTTGCAAGCAGGTACAAAACTTAGAAGAATGCAGATGGGTTTTATTGAAGTCTCATTGTCCAATCTATTTCTAAAGAAAAAAAGAAAAAGAAAAAGAAAAAAAACTCCTTTCAATACACATGCCTACTTTCCAAAACCACATACAGTCAGCAAGAGATCATTTCCTTAGCAACAACATTCTTCTATTCTAACTTCATACAAAATAGGTTAACTTACCGGGGCCTTTTTATACATGTATATAAAGTCAGTACCCTGAACATACACAGGTACACATTATTTATCATAATAAATTAAAAACTCATGATATTCTACACAGGCTTCCCTACAGCCATGAGGGTGCATAAAGGGTGTTTCTGAGGAACCCTTATATATCAAAAGGGTTACTTGCAGATCTACATGGCACACAACACAAACAACTGAGAGGCGTTCAAGGCATAATTTGTGTCAAGGCTATAATTTGTTAATACAGGGTACTTTGTCAATCCTGCAGAGTAACATCTGCTTGTGCAAATGTGAGATAGTGGCCAAACATATAAAGCAGATAGCTGGTGGGAATTTTTTGGGACAGTTTGTGTTCTTGGGGCACATAATGTTGGAACAAATATTGGCATGGAAAGAGTAAGAAGTTGAGGCTGTCCAGGACTTTAGACATGGCATAGCATACAAGAGCAGTTTTCACCCAGTGCACCTGTGTACATGCACTCGATTCCCATTCGTGCTAAGATCTATCTATTTAATATTTGCAGTCTTGGACCTGCAGTAGTCGTTTTAGAAATAAATCGGCTCCAAACTGTGAAATTTACCCCATAGATTTAGTGACATACTACGATGCTACAGTGCAATATTACATGGAGAAATGTTCTGTGAATGTTGGTGCGGTGTCTAAATGGAATCCCTGTAAGTACAGCCCGTTAAGGATAAATCACCATTAAGAAAGTAACTCAATTACCAAACAGACCTGGACCTAAATAATCTAATAGAAGCAGGCATTATGAGGTAGAGACCAGAGTTCTACAACACTGATGACAAGGTTACATGACATTCTCGAAGAGTTATAACGCAAAATGAAAGGAATTTTTTTTTTTTTTTTTTTGTGGTGACAGATTCAACTGGCAATCTAACATTTAAGATCAGACACCTCTCGGACACACACACACACACACACAAACACACACAGCCTATTTTTATTAGGTACATCTGATAAAAGCAATTTGGGAATTTATTTATTTAAGAGTTTATGTCTATAGGTTTAGTTAATTCAGAAGCACCGCAGGCTTGTCAGGACCATTAATCAAAGAGACATTTACAACCAAAATGTCACTTCATGATCTCTTAGCAAGGTATTGTAAAGAAACTATGCCATGTGGTTCATTTATGGTCCATGTGATTTGAGGACATGCATGGCTTTCTCAAACAAATGCCTTATTTTATTTTTATTTTTTTTGTACTTCTTTAAAAACAGATGCTGTAATGTTGGAACATTCTCTTATGTACTGAACTAAAAGCATGGTACACAAACCTGTAAGGCCCTGGTAGGGATTATATTATTACATCAAGTCAAGTCAAGTCGGCTTTTATTGTCATGTCAACCATATACAGTGAAACGAAACAGAGTTTCTCCTGGACCAGGGTGCTACATGCAAACAACATAAATTAGCAACATAAAAGCTAACTAGCTAACTAAGGCACCCAATTAGCTGACTAGCTAAGACAAAACAGATTAACACTATAAATAAATAATAAATACTAAGTACTAAGTACAAAAAAAGACAACATAAAGTGAATGTGCAAATGTGCAAACAAGACAAAACATGACAAAACATGACATTATGCTAAAATGCAAAATGTAGGTTCAAATGTACAGTAAAAGCCTAGAATTATATTTTGTTGTGCTAACGCAACTTAGCTTGTTTGCTCTGGTCCAAATCACTCGAGTCTCTAAACTTGTAGCGTGTTCCCCTTGGTTTGGTTTCTTTTCACACAGAGAAATATTCAAGCGTATCAAAATGCGTCACTTCAAACCACATGAGAATATCCTCTCTGCAATTTGGTCAGGTACAGTATGTCTGTCATGGGAACAAAAAAACAAACAAACAAAAAGACAAGGAGATACAGGAAGGTGATTTCCACAATTTGTGTTGTGGACTACTGCATTTTCCTATAACATGGGAGAGACATTTTTATAATGGAAGTTAACCTACATGGGATAGGTGGTGATTGTCTATTACTTTGCTTGCATTTACCATGGCAAATTATACAGTTTGACTTCAGCTGGAAAATAACATGATGCACTGCCGAAGGCGCATGTCAAAACAATACAGGAGGTGGCGTGCATTAATCCTAGTGAACTGTGACATGCTCATCAGCCAGGGATATTTCTGAAGATCCATCAGGTATGTACATTGGTCCTGTTTTGTTCGGTATGCTCTCTCACCAGGAGGCCCGCGCCAGGGGTCAGCAAATGATTCAGATCGAGACCACTTCTTTTCGGGGTTATTTCAGTCCATACCCAAGTGCAATTATTGCATTCATACCAGACTAAACAAACCACACCAAGAGGCAAAACGAAATAGTGATATTTTGAATTAGAGTACACTTGATCACAAAGTCTAATGAATTCTCCATAACACAGCATACCATGCTCAGCCCTGTTGAAAAGGTGGTCAGGAGCACAGTATAGCTTACTCAGGCAAAAATGAAAACTAGCCATGCAGACCAAAACACAGAGTTTAAAAGTGCTGTCACATTTTAAACAGCAGTCAACACCAACTGTCTCGTCTGACATCTGCATGTGTGTGCAGCAGACACAGATTTCATACTCCAGAGCTGCCATAGCTGATTAAGTAAGAAGTCAGGTGAGAGGGCGCTTCTTGACATGGTCTCTGAAATATCAATAATATTAGACATGTTGTAATTGTGGATTTCCCTGTACTTTCCTTCTTTGTCTTTACTGGCAGACCAACAAGCAACTAGAGGCATTCCACAATCGACTCTATCACAGACAACTGGACTCCGGTATGGAACATTATTGTTAAAGCAAAAGCCGGCTGGTGGGGTAATGGAAAGAGGGGGCGAGCAATCAAACTCTAGAATTATACAAAGCGATCGCACTTGGCATAAAAATGTAATTGTAAAATATAAAACATGGGCAAGATATTGTTTTATTACTGTTATGGTCTACACCTACAATCTTATGCAAAAGTTTGGGCACCCCTTGATAAATAACAGATTATGGTGATTTTTTAATTGAAAAGATATTAACACATTCTCTATTTTAAACGGATAAAATGCACAAAACATTGATGCATAGTTACTTTTTATGACATAAATTGAACAAAGATTTTAAAAAATAAATATATTATTGTGGCACTGTGCGAAAGTTTTGGCACCCTACATAATCAGTACTTAGTAACACCTCCTCTGGCAGATATGACAGTTTGCAAACACTTTTTATAGCCAGCTCAATTCTCAATTCTTGTACTTGGGATTATCTCCCATTCTTCCTTGCAAAAGGTTTCTAGTTCTGTAATATCCTTTGATCGTCTTGCACGTACAGATTTTTTTAAGATCTACCCACAAATTTTCAATGATGTTTAAATCAGGAGACTGAGATGGCCGTTCCAAATCCTTCAGCTTGCGCCTCTTGAGGTATTTTTAGGATCATTGTCCTGTTGTAGAAGCCATCCTCTTTTCAGCTTCAGCTTTTTTTACAGATAGTGTGATGTTTGGGTCCAGAGTTTGCTGGTATTTAGTGGAATCCATTCTTCCCTCCACCTGTGCAATGTTTCCTGTGCCACTGGCTGCAACACAACCCCAAAGCATGATAGATCCACCCCATGCTGAATAGTTGGCAAGGTGTTCTTTTCATGAAATGCTGTTCCATTTTTTTTTCTCCAAACATGCCTTTGCTGATTGTGGCCAAAGAGTTCTATTTGAACTGCATCAGTCCACAGCACTTGTTTCCAAAACGCATCAGGCTTCTGTAAATGTTCTGTTGCATACTTCTGTCGTTGGATTTTATGATAGGGACGCAGGTAAGGTTTTCTTCTGCTGACTCTTCCATGAAGGTCTCTTCCAAGCATCTCTGCACAGTGGAACGGTGCACCACCACTCCTGAGTCTGCTAACTCTTCCTGCAGGTTTTTGCAGTCAAATGGGGGTTTTGATTTGTCTTTCTGACCAGCATACAAGCAGTTCTCTCCGAGAGTTTTCTTGGTCTTCCAGATCTCACCTTAACTGCAAAGCTTTGCTATATATAATTTTTGCTATCTTGTAGCCTTCTCCTGCATTGTGGGCATCAATAACTTTCATTTTCAGAGTCTTACACAGCTGCTTAGAGGAACCCATGGTTGTTGAGTGTCCGCAAGTGTAGGCACAAGGTTTGAAGAGTCCAAGTATTTGTAAAGCTTTGAAATTGGCATTTACTAACGACAGCTGTTGCCATGCATCAGATCTAACAAGCTGATTAAGGTCTGAAACCTTGTAAAAAGAATCTGAGACTCTTGGGGTGCCCAAACATTTTTTACAGTGCCATAATAATGTTTTTATTTTTTTATTTTTGATCAATTTATGGCATAAGAAGTAACTATGCATCAATGTTTGCTGGAAATATTGTGCATTTAAAAAAAAAGAGACTGTGTTAAAATTCTTTCAATGAAAAAATCACAAAAATCTATTATTTATCAATGGGTGCCCAAACTTTTGCATAAGACTGTATGCGTGATTACAGTGCACACACCTGCCCCAACAAACTGTAACAACAAGAAAAAAAAAAAAAAACGAGACCAGGAATCAATTCAAACTACCTAAACACTGCGTATCTGAAAGCACTCTCAGTGCGATGCCGAGACTCTGTTGTATGCTCCTGAAGTGATAGAAGGTTTTCTAGGCTGCATGCTATTATTCTTCTATAAGTGCGGAATCTGAAGTACTTTGTTCCATCACTTTAAGCATAACATAAAACATAATTCACAATATTTAGGTTTCCATCAATGTTCTAACATTACAGCGGTTCAGCAGTTAAAAATGCTTCATTCTACATACACCACAATAACGTCCCGAAGATTACCCGTTTTTCTGCATTAATAACAGGCCATAATTTTCATCTCTTTATAGCCACATTTGATGTTATGAAACATTTTCCCCATCACTAGCACCACAACAGTTATAAATAGTTGATCATTCAACAACATTTATCTTTCTCTTGTTCCTTCTGAAGACGCACTGTGCCAGAAACCATAAAAAGAAAATACGTTGCATAGAAGTGCAACAAAGCCCTACATAAATCTCGACAACAGTAACTTGTCCAGCAACAAAGTCTTAATGCATACCCTTGATTTGCTTTAAAAATGGATCACTTAGCTGTTCGACAGAAAAATTAGTCCTTCTGACGAATCACATTTGAGAATTTGACAGCACTGTGGCATAAATCATTGTAAAACAGTTTCTTATCCTGATTGTAACAGTATGCACTTATTTATAGCTTTTTTTTTAAATCAATCAGGCAGAAAGTGGTAAGTAAAATGATAAAGCATGTTGTAAAAATGTTTGTTGACATTTTTAATCGAGAAATATTGAACTTTAAGGTTAAAATGCTGTACACAATACAAAATGCTAAGTAAGAACAGCATGCTCGGTATCACTGTACTGTACATACTGTAACAATGCTGTGTTAGCATTAGGCAATGACAATCACCCGATGTGTGTCCATTTCAATTCAACTAACTTCTCTGGTATGAATTAATCATAGTTATTCAAAAAAAAGTATCTTCCAACAAATCCACAGCCTTCACATACCCTGAGTAATTTGAATAAAGTCCTGCAGTTTAAACTTTAAGTGAGGCTGATTACTCTCAAAGACAGATGATGTCCAATTTCCCTAGATCCTCATAATTTACTTTATGACTCTGTGGGGTCCTGAGCGGTGTTAATGTCTCTGTTCAGGCGCATTTACACAGGTGCTGCGTGCAACCTTGTACTGTATATGTGGCACAAAAAAATGACAACATGAACGAGAGATCGAGCACTATGTAATGCATGGCTGAGAGGTTCAAATCAATAAGCCCTTTCCTTCTGAATCACAGGAGTGTGTTCAATCAACAGTCTGTAAGTCATGGGGTAGTATCATGGGCAGACTGTAGCATTAACTCCTGCAGTGTGAGAAAAGTCATTCACAGGGCTCCTAAAGCACATACCACTGCCTCACAGTGCTGATCTGGCCCTCTGAGCCATCCTGAGTGGACTGCTGCAGTGTCTCAATCCCAGGAGAGCTCCAGAGATTTAGGAACATCAGCCACTGACCTTCACGCTGCCACAACAGAACAGCCACATAGTGCCTTTAACACAAACACACTTACTTGTACTGTATATTGGACAGCTAGAAATAGTGTGTTATGCAAAAGGGGTAGCATGCTACCCTTAATTTCTATGTGGCAACTGCACATAGGAATTAAGGCGGCACATTTTGGTTATTTCCGATCGCTTCAGGACAAAACAGAAAAATGTTCAACTGCTCATATATCCTGTGAAGGGGCGAATTTGATCTTGCAATGACTTTGCCAGCACTTCGTCTCTAAGCACTGCAGCTTTCTCGGCTCGGCCAGCATCCCATGTACGCCTTACAGCAGAACAATAGGTGATTTGAGACTAGCTAGCTCCTTCACTTCCACTTAAGACTTTGTATTTAAATGCAATACAACAGCACACAGCAGAATTACACTGAAGCACTGTGCCATCTTTACGGTGATGTATTCGCCACATTTCGGTTTCTATTATTTGCAAAGGTGTACTTAGACAGTCAGCGGTACAGCTTTGGCTAGAATAAGGGGCTCTCGCACTTCATTCTCCCATTCCAAAATGTTCATCTATTACTTCGGTAAGCCATAAAACTATTCCCACGCCAATGCCATTGCAATCAATTGGATTGCAGGTTCGATCCAAAACACCCATGTAACAAGCCTGGGCTGAGTTTCTCAAAAGCGCTGCAGCATAAAAACCATGCAATTGTAGCATGAACATAATGGTGAATACGCTCTCTCTATCAGTTATAAATTGTAACTTTACAGCGTGTTTGGGAAACAAAGACAGGCGGCCATTTCTAGGCATGGCAGGAGTGTAATTATTCAAATCGATCAGCCATAACATTACAACACAAAACATTATGTCTAGTATTGTCTAGGCTCCTCTTGAGCCACATTAGCAGATCTGACCCCTTGGGACATGACTCCACAAGACCTTTGGCAACAGCGGGGTTTGGCAGCAGATCATTTGGGTGCTGGTTGCGGTGTGTGGCCTCTGTGGATCGGACTTGTTTGTCTGGCACATCCCATGGGTGTGCACTGGGTGTTCTGGTGATTTTCTATCGTGGCCAGCGCTGACTTTTTCAGCAATGTGTTGGACTAGCTTTACTATGGGATCTGAACGGACAGACTAGCCACCGGCCCCTGTGACTATGGGTGAGCCTTGGGGGCTCAGGATCTTGTCATCAGTGTACTGGTATAACGGATAATCAATGTATTAATGTTATGGCTTCTCTGTGTACATTATTCTAAAGATGACATAACTGGTACTTAACTGGTGTAAGTGGATGATTTAAATAGTGTTATTTCATCATTTAGTACTCATGGTCATCAGCCTGTCATGCCACAATTCAGAGAAGAATTTACAAAGAATTTCAGTACGTACACGCCAGTTTGACAGCAGTTGAGTAATCTCAGAAAACTGTCATTATGTTCACAGTCAACTGCGTAGAGGCTTTAAATCTTGTAACGACCACAGTAGATATGATCATTAAGTGATAAGGGTGGGGTGGGGGTGGGTGGGGGGCATGAGCACTGTTAAGGCATGGTTTCGATGCAGTAGTGCTTCAGCAATAATGCTTGGAGCATCTCAAAGGGAACAAAGGCTGCATGGATCCTCTCATCTTCTCTCATAGGACTGATGAGATGAGACTCCACAGAATCGTTCTTCCTCTCATCTTTCTCTCCAGTCTCATCGTTGATTCCAGTACTCTCAAGCTTCCCTGTCATCTCTCTCTCCTTCTTTAATTTACTCTGTGTATTTAATTTACACTTCTTTCCCTCCATGTTCTCCCCCCCATTTTTCTCTTCACCATGGGTACACATTACCAGATTTATCTCAGTATGTTCATATTTGTGATGGAAATGTGTATCTAATTAGTTAAATAATGTAATGATCGGTACTTATATAAAATACAGTGTACTACAAGCTGTGAGAGCTATGAGGAAATTAGAGAGCAACCAGATTTATTTTAGTGTTTTAGTCAAGCAAAAACAGCCATAAAGAGCCCCTTGAGCTCTACCATCACCACAAAAGCTATAGCGACAGCTCTGAAGCTACTCTCTTGTCAGGATTATTCAGCATTAATAGGTTTAGAAGGGCTCTCTGATATCATCTGAATTTTTCTGATAGGTTAGAACATTGGAAACATCTGTGCCCGAGGCCCGGTGCTTGAAACCCTATTGTTTCGTTATGCACTTTTACCGTTTCCCTTCAGCTACATTGCCATATGTACAGAAGCTTCTGACCTCTCAGATCCCATCTGTCTGTGGGCAGATCATACCTAAATCCTGAACATGGAGCAATTAAGGCAGTCCAATCTGACCCAAGGAAATGCTCCAACAGCCTCACCAATGCACAGAGAAAGAGAGAGAGAGAGAGCGAGAGAGAGAGAGAGAGAGAGAGAGAGAGACAAAATATTGCCTAAATCCATTAGACACAGCAAACTATAGCTCAGTGCTCATATGGGAGGCAGTCCTCTTCCAGCATGGCGTAAAAAGAGAGAGAGAGAGAGAGCGTGAGCGAGAGGAAAAAGAAGATTGGGTAGGACAGCACACAGTGGTCATTCTAACAAGGTCAAATCTCTCAGCTTCAGATCACGGTTAACTCAAATCAGCACAGGCTTTAAAGGATGACCTGTAATAAAACACTGATCCAATCAGCACACCGGACCTTAAATAGTCCATATTATTCCTTCCTTTCCACTTGGGCCTCTTAATGCTTTCAAAAACCTAGTTAATTTACCGCAAGACTTCACTAATGGCAAGGCCACTTCATATGGGATCTGCTGCTTCTGAACTCCCACTAGCTCAATCATACATCTCTCCCATGCTGAAACCACGACTGTTCAAGCTTTTCATTTTATGACTGAGCCTGAGAGAAAGGATGAGAGAGTTTATATTGTTTGCGTTAATTTTTTTTCCTTTTTAAATCTGCACAGCTGGGCTTGCTCCTGGAAACTGATGTACTCTGGGGAAAAAAATATATTCAATCTCTCAAAGCAGAGAAACACAAAAGGGGAAAAAAATGCAGTTATGAAGCAAGTGCTAGAGAGTAAATGCAGAATGAAAGATTCATCATGTGAAACAGTACAACGTCATTACTGCATTTTAATGTAGTCAGAGTCGAAGAGTCGAATGTCCCCTGCAGTATATCAACTCTAGAAGCAAAGGCCTTTCTGCTCCACTTTAAAAAACTGACTAATGGAGAGGAAAGATATGGAGAGTAGAGACAAGGAAGAATTAAAGAATGAGAGAATGTAGAGAGGGGGTTGCATGCCAAGCCAACGAGAAAATATTACACCAATTTAGAGTTGTTTCATTAAACACGCAATTAGCAGCACATGTGCAGCTCCATGCGTCTGTCAAAGCGCAGCAGAGGATGTGCTGGTATTCATATGTCTGGCTGAACAAGCTGGTCATTGTGTATATGACAGACAAGTGTGTGTGTTTGTTTGATAGATGAGCAGATGAAGGCTACTTCATTAAAATTGCAGTTGGGGTATTGACGAGACAGCTGATTCACAGGGTCAGTTGGCAAGCCAGGCACGATATAAATGAGCATCTGGATGCTTCAAAGTCAAGGCCTGTCATTTCTACACAGCTCCAGAACATACGCACAAACACACACATACACACAGAGACATGCTCACTTACACAAAGCAGGCACACATACTCAAACTTCCACATACATCCACCCACACACGTTCACACAGACACTCACTCACATAAATAAGCAGACACGCAGACAGATGCACGAGTGCACGCAGACGCATACACGCAGACGCATGCACGCAGACGCAGACACACACGCCGACAGACAGACGCAGACACACACGCCGACAGACAGACGCAGACACACACGCCGACAGACAGACGCAGACACACACGCAGACACACACGCAGACACACACGCAGACACACACGCAGACACACACGCAGACACACACGCAGACACACACGCAGACACACACACTTCTTTGGCTGCTAATCCATCATCTGGCTCAGATCTCTGCTGCAGCCTAATGGTTTTTCTCCATGCTTGATGGGTACACACAGCATCACAGGGCACTAATTTTACATCGAGTATTTAAACAAGTTCAGGAGCTAGAAAACAGAACAGCTGACTTTGTACCAAGGATACGGCTGAATGCAGTAATAGAAAGTGTATGTTTGATCAGATGCCACACGAAGCAAAGTAGCATTAACATCAGGCAGCGTTTGCTATATTAATTCCAGGAAGGATTGTCAGAGCACACCTTTTGTAAAGAAAGCCTGCATAACTCCAAGAAATGTAATTACATCAGAAATGTGCATTATCCAATATAAAGTGCTTGCGAACGCTAACATCAGACAGAGAGCTGCCCGTGCATTCCGCCTTTCATTTGCATACATTATCTCAGCCTTTTGCAGCTCTTTCCTCGAGGAGGAATTTCAGCCCTAGTGTTCAAGGACACGGTAAGATCAAGCTGATTCATTAACATTTCCTCACTGGTTTCTATAACCACAGGCCACATACATCAGCATTAAATTCCCTCCACTCTTCAAGCAGCGCTAATGGGAGAAAATCACTAGGATAATATAATTTGGGCTGTATGATAATTGAATCTGAACAAATTAAGGTGCTGCAAGGTCCATCTCTGTAAAAGAAGTATAATAATTGTTAAAAGAACCGCCATGTTGAAACTGGAGCACTTGTGAGCATTTCATCAAATAAAACATGGCAGGAATAATTTATAGACATCACGCATCATGTGTAAATTTGAGGTTACTTTGAATGCAAGGAAAAAAGCCCAACATCTGGATTCCCTGAAGATGCAGCAAGATGTAGTTCTGCTAAATGTCTAAAGGTTAAAACCTCCATGTTAAACTCTGCTCCTCACTAAGCAGCTGTAATCCTGACTTCCTCTGAAAATAATACTGGGCCCCGACATGGCTTACATAAAATAAATGAAGTCTAAAAACTAAATAAAATATTGAAAAAACACTCTTGCTGAAATCATTCAGGCTAAAGCTTTATATAGAAGCTCCACTGCAAGATGTTTTTAAATGGTGCAACTTTCAGAATCTTGGCATTTATTCATCTCTTTCTCAGCTTGTCCTTTGGGTTTTTACACACAAGCTGTCAATAGAAGCATTCACACATCCCCACAAACCAAAACACACACACACACACACACACAGACACACACACACACACACACACACACACACGCACGCTTTTTACACGCTGCACGCAACAACTTCACAAGTCCTGATTTAAGTCCTCCTAAAGCAAACGCGTCGGCCTTGGGTGTTGAATTTGCATTTCAAATTTGTCAGAACAAAATATCTGATGAATCTTATTTTAACTGCTGTGCAATAACATCATTCTCATTATTATATTTTTCAATTCATTAACTTTTAGTAGTGCCATCTGTGGATCAAACACAACACGATGTCTACTGCATGTTCATTTCATTCACACCGAGATGTCGTTTTTTTTCATTCTCCCCATACATTATTCATGTCACAGGATTTATAGCCTATTTTTTTTCTCTTAATAACTCTCTAACTAGGTTTCCTAAGCAATGTAATAATGCTGCATTATGCAAAATTTAGCTAATGGTTACAGTGATTTAGTAGAAAAAGAGAAGATTGAGATGGTTGCTCATTTTGTGCAAGTTTCCCAACACCTATGAGCACATGCACACAAAGCCTAATATACCTTTCATTTACAGTCTGTTGACCAGTTAAAACAAAAAACTTACATGAAACAGTCATATAACACATGTTGTGTGAAACAAGGCAACTCTACACCCTATATACCATACTAGAGTTCCATTTTATATACGTTTTGGGATTCACCCCAAAGACAGTTACTTAGCTGAGGCTATTCTAAAGCGGACAAAGAGAAACTCAATTTGTCCACCAATGGTCAAATTATTCATGGAGAATAATTTGTACATTATTCTCCTCATCTTTTGATCCTATCATCCGGGGATCGCTAGTTCAATTCCTTGGGTGATGCTGTAGCCTCTTGCAGCTGGGGGCCTAGAGGGAGCTGATTGGCCAAGCTCACTTAGCGTCGTTGGACGGGAGGCACTTGGCTCTCACATCAGTCACGGCTCTACAGCCAGTTGGCTGGCGTCACATGTTTCCTCAGCCCCTCCCTGACTAGTATTATTAGCCTTAATGTGGTGGTAGTAGCCCCTAGTGACCCCTAGTGATGGGTGGGCATTGGATACGACTAAATCCACCCCTATTAACTACACCAGTCAGTGTCCGTTCACCTCTAGTTCTGGCAATTGCGAAAGGATATGTGGGTACTTAGGAAGTGCTGAATATCATTACGGCTGTGATGCATATGGCTCTTAGTCTGGTTCTCGTACCTACAACCGCATCACATTCAGTACAGCAGCATTCCCTCCTGTGTGATATTGCGTAATTATAAGATTAACTTATTCACACGGTCTGTCATGGAGAAATTAATCGAATGTGACATCCAACTGCTTTTTGTTTTTGTTTGTTTTTCCTCCTACAGCAATAGAATCTCCGTTTAGCATTAATATCTGCCATGTTTATTTCGAAGCATGAGAGATGTCAGCATGTGCAACATGATAGATATAAAACAAAGACACAGAAGCACAGATCTACAATAGTTATCATTTGGTTTTATTGCTAAGCAATGTGCTGTACTTCCATTCATTACTTTTAGCCAAGGCCTTAGGAGTGCAAACAACAATCTAGACACAGGTCAAACATCTTATTGTGTTCATCCGCCTTATATGTTGTGTTTTTTCATCCTCAACTCTTTTGCAGCTGAAGCCTTAATCTTGCTCTAAGAAATCGCCTCTTAAAGGCTACAGCAGCTGTTTTGCCCTTGATGAGTTCCATATTACGGTAGCAAGCTGTCAGTCCAACTGAAGAGAAACTGACACATAGACAAAGAGTCAGTAGCTCTGTGGAGTATCAGAGCAGCAGGTCAGTGAAAGAGAGATGGAAGGCTCTTACAATAGCTTTAGAAAGAAAATGAGAATGTGTTTCATGGCATAAATGTTCTCAATCAACAAGCTGTTGGCAATAAGAAAAAAAAATCTTTAAATCTTTTAAAAAATCTTTTAAAATCTGTTAAATCTTTTAACAGTGTCTACGTTCATCCTTGGACAATATATGTAAAAACAACTCCCTTTATTGACTTTTCCATTATAAGTTCTTACCAGTAGACAGTTTTGATCACATTGTCATTATAAGCAAAGAGAGACTGTGAAGAAAGCTCAAAAGAAAATAAATTTTTTAAAAATCACACACCAACCGTCTGCAGGAGCGAACATACGCAATAGTACAGGTGGTGAAAAGTAACTAGGCATTAAAAATTGGTAATAAAGTCCATATTCTAATACAAATTTATTGAAACAAATTGTACATGTACGTTAATATATAGGAAAATGCAAGCAAATCTTTAAATTTCAATGTACGCACGGTTGGTGTCAACCAGTTTCCTCAAACAGCCCAGGTTGGAATGCACCTGCTCATTCTGGTGGTCATTTGGCATATTTCTGATAACCTCCTGAACTTGTACCTCCAAGTCGTCCAGTGTGCGAGGCTTTGTCCTGTACACCTCCTCCTTTGGAGTGACATCTGGACTTCTTGGAGGCCATTTATGAGGTCCAAGTCGTCCCAGCCTCCTGACAAAAATCCGTATCCAACCATGCACGCATAGTAAGAGCAAAACGAGGTGCTGCACCATGGGGTTGTGCTCCGGTGACACTACAAGTTCTATAGCCATTAAGTATTTTGCCTGGTTCATTTTCACCCTGTAGATAGTTGGCTCAGTTGGTCATGGTCTGCATGCTCTTCTGTGTTTGATATCTAAAGTAGAGCTATTCTTAACAACAGGTTAAGAATGGCAGCAGAAGTAAAATGCTAACAGCATTAGTGGATTATCCAGCCAGAGAGTGCAGTCCACCTTCCCTGCACAGAGAATTTGAGCTCGCTGTAATATGATTTATTGGGAGTCCTGAGAGAAGTGAGGGATTACAATTTTTTTTTGTTACAGCCAGAAACAAAAGGAATGAGAACCATGCCTTTTCAAGAATAAGGAACTGATTAAAGTAAAAGAACAGAATACAGCTGATCATACACAGTCACTTACTGTGAACCCATGACACCCTATAATGCTATTTAGTTTATGCATTCTTTTTTTTTTAAATCCCAAACCATGAAAATGTATATTAAATATTAAACATGTATTAATACAAAAGTAAAAATTCTAAAAATGTTTTATTGACATTGTCAATTTATTTGACTAATCACAAATCAAGATAATATGAATAATATACTGTATGCAATTTAGTATTTAGTATGAACTCCTTTATTCTTCAAAACCTGCTGGATACAGCTGGGCTTGAGTCAAAAATACGGCTGCAGTACTCTGATGTCACTCGCTCAATCCATGCCAGCTTGATTGCTTCCTAAAGATTTATGTACAGCAATTCACTCGATAATTCCCGAATTGTAGCCATTTTTTGTGCAGAGGTGAACACCCCAGTTTCAGAAAGTTGAAGTCCTGACATACTGTATTTGTTCCATCCATTAACTGAACCAGCTTATTCTGATTTGCACCACTCTTCATCCAGATGAAGCTCAAACTAATTCGTGACATCACCTGTTATGCGCACAGGGAAGACTAGAATACATGGCATACAGTATGTTGTCTTAATACAGTACTTCATGCCACAACTACATTGCATGATGGGAATGTATTTTTATTAGAAGCCTTTTATTAGAACACTCACCTACGAAATGGCGAAAAGCATGCATTGTTTGGTCGGCCCGTAATGCACCAGTAATGTGATTCTCCTCAACCTCAAAAAGATCAACTGATGACTTCAGTGACAAGAATTGTCATAAAATGATGAAAAATGACTGCGCCAAGGAACCGCATCCTGCTTATAGTTTAAAGCTATTTCTTTTCTCGGTTTTATTGAAAATCATTTATAACCCTGGCAGTGTCACTGAATCCTATGCTAATTTCAAATGTAATATTCATACAGAGAAGTCAGAATACTGAAACAATATTCAGCGTAGGGCCACTTAGAGTTGGCTTTGATAAATTAACTTCAGCAATATTTAAAATTAAATTGCTAGAAGGAAACTCTGTGAGCCTGAATGATTTTATTTCGGAGCTCATATCAGACTTCACACAAAGCATACACTGCAACATGAAGCATGTTTTCTGCTAGGTGACAGAGACTGGGCGGACGGAGACAGGAGCAAATAGTTCTGTTTGGTTTTAGTGACAGTGAAAGTTTACACTCTATATTTCTTATTATACATCAGCTAGTTCCAACCAAGAAATCCGATTGGACAGGAGGCATTTCACGGGATGTGCTGATATAAAGCACAACAGTCGGTCACTAGCATGGGTGAAAATAGGTCAGTACGGTCTACAATACTGGAAAGAGGAGAAGAGCAGCTGCCTGCCAAAACCCACATCCAAAACTAGTCATTTCAGCAGAAAAAAACAATCTCATAATGTTAGGTCATCTTCAACAACACTGTCTCCTTAATAATTGCCCCAGGTCACTCTGAATTGACTCTGAACTGTCCGCAATGTTTTGTTCATAACTAAAGCAAGCTACAAACTACAGTGGAACCTTGGACTACGAGCATAATTCATTCCAGAAGTGGGCTCATGTTCCAAATCGCTCGTAAACCAAATCATCATTTCCCATAAGAAATAATGAAAACTCAAATTATTGGTTCCACAACCCCAAAAAATAAATACATAAAAATAATTAATACACTCTATAAAATGAAAATAAAACAAATTAATCTGCACTTTACCTTAAAAAAAAGTACAAATAAGTTTTTCCGTGTTGGTGCGCGCAGGCACCGTGTGTGTGTGTGTGTGTGTGTGTGTGTGTGTGTGTGTGTGTGTGTGTGTGTGTGTGGTGTGTGTATGTGGAATTAGCCCCTTCCCATGCCTCGTTTTACACAGTAACACTCCTCCTCCCTCTCCCCACCTCACTGTTTAAGTTTCACAACAAACACACACACACACACACACAACGGAAACACACAACGGAAACACCGTTTTAACAGGAAAAAAAGAAATCTCTCTGACACTGGCATGAGCTATATTAACGGAATCACTTTTTAAGTTTCACAACAAATGCATAAACACAGCGGAAACACTGTTTTCGACCTGGCGAGAGCATACTAAGGGAATCAAAGTAAAAAAAAAAACGAACCAGCACCTTACCTTTGAAAAAAATCGCGACAGAGCAGAGTTTCTGTGCGTTTGTGTATCCGGGGAAGGGGTGAAAAGGCGAAAGAGCGTCTGTACGTGTGTGTGAGACGAGCAGAGTTTCTGTGTGTTTGCAAAGCCTTGGCGGGGGGTGTTGGGGTGAAAAGGTGAGAGAGTGACACTCGGTGCCAAAATAAGAGTCGCATGGGTGATACATGATACTTGGCGCTCGTAAACTAATATTTGCTTGGTTTCCGATTAAAAATGTATTACAAATCTTTGCTCGGTTTGCGGAACACTCATAAACCCCGTAAAATCCGAGGTTCCACTGTAACTAGCTTCTAACACAAGGCTGAATCCCATATCCCTCTCTGACCCCTGATCAAGGGGACTACTTTGTGTATGGAACAACGGTTTGTACTTGTATTTGGGATTCAACACGAACCCTGAAGTTAGCTGATATTCTCAAGTTTCAGCTCAATGATATCCTTCCACAACTGGCAGATTTGTGTTGGCACAACAAAATAACTGGTTAAATAAACATAACACAATAAGCATTTCACTGTATATCATATTGTGTATGATTGTATACATGACAAATTAAATTTAGAATTTGAAACAAATAAATCATAATCTGTTGATAACAGACGTTGATAATTGACGACACTCAACGTCATGCTGTTGTAGTGAATGAATATTGACTGTGATATCTTCAGGACTCATGCTAATCATAGACTGTACAAAAAAAAATCAGCTAAACAATACCAGTTGGATGGTTAGTTAAAGTGATGCATAGCAGACAGCTAGCAGTTCGACACCTGCAATGCAGCTGTCACTCAAATTGGACACGCCCCTAATAATGTATGATAACTTTATGGCTTAATATAATTTGAACAGATAAGTTAAATAAAACGTTAAATGCAGTTGTCATGAATGGGAAATATAACTATTGAGAACAAAACCATTTTTTGTACTAGGCTGTAAACACTATTATTAAAAATGTTAATTTATGAAATAAATTATTAAGATATAAATGTTATTTTTGTTGTAAATTTGGGAATTTTAACATGTAGGGACCCAGCCAGCCCAAGGGGACATCACTGTATAATCTCTGGTGGTAGTGTTATGAACTGGGGTTGCTTCAGTTGGTCAGGCCCAGGGTCAGCAACGTCATGTGGCAATAAGATGAAGTCAGCTGATGACCTGGATGTACCAAGTGACCAGGATATCACATCAATCAAGTTTTCTTTCCTGGTCACACAGACATATTTAAACATGTGTATAAAAAAGGAAAAAAACATGATTGGGCAACCAAATTGTATACTGTAATTAAAGCTACAAAAAAAAAAAAAAAAAAAACACATTAGTAAGGAATATTAAACATCTGCACACTGGGACACATACAGTTTGTGTCACATTCAGCAGTCAGATTCTATAACTGTAAAGTCATATTCTGTAAATGCAAATCCCTAGTGTGTGTTCAAGCATCTTTTAAAACAAGCAGCAGTTTAGATAAAGATACATTGACTGGCTTCTTGTGCTTGGAAAAAGCATGTGCTACAGTAGCCTTCACCCGCCCCTGTTGATCACTCTTGCACGATAGGTGAGAGCTGCCAGCAACACAAACTGTGTGAAACAGACATCATCTGATGACTCGCAATCGCCCAGAACACTAAACGAAGAGAAGAAAATAGTGCAAAGTTGTCTAATAAGCTCATAATTTGCTTGTTCAAAATAACCTATTAGCATCAAGCCGCAATACAAGCTACAGGTACAAGCCGTCTTGTTCTGTCTGTTTAAAGACTGAATGCTTACTGTATGTCTTGCTGAAACAAGCAGCTCACTGCATAAGGTTGACTAATACAAAATGCACAGCGGCCCAGTTCAACTGTTGTCACATGTTCAAGCCCTGCATGCTGGATGGATGCATTGCTTAATAATACACACATAAGAAACAATCTGTGGAAACAAAAAGCTAGCTAAGAATAAATTGCAGTGATGAGCCGAGAGAAATTATATGAGGGAGAGTACAGTATGACCGGTAATTTCAGGTGTATAGGACACACACTTTGTTTCTTTGGTTCAGTCTACATGAATAACACAGGAAGTGTTTATTCTACTTGTATTTGGTTAAGTACAAAATACTTTGTGTAAAATTTGCATTTGGATTCAATAGATTTTTATTTTAGAAATAAAAATGAGGTTAGCCTTAATAAAATCCCAAACAAAAGGTTCCACACAAACCCTCAAACTCCACTGCCTCGTGCTCATTACCTTTGAGGATCGTAAGGCTGTGTGACTCATACAGATGCACTTCTGCCATTATTTTCTTTTTTTTTGCAAGGTGAATCATTAGAGTAAATTGCTTTTGACAGAGCCTATTAAATTAATGCTCTCATTTTCTCTGTGTGCGTCGCATCTGTTCCCATGTGTGTAACTCTGCTTTGCCATTTTGCAGGTGCACTGAAGTTTGGAGTTAACACACATTGCCTCCGATGTGACAGAGAGGGCTCAATTTAGGCATTCTGACAGTGTTGGAGAACTTAAGGTGTGTAGTCAACACAATATTTGGGCTGAAAAAAAAAAACCTGGTAATTTAGCTTGAATAATTATATGAATCTACTGGCTGATAAGGTCAAGTAAGCTTTAGATCAAGAAGACTTAACTTTGTCCAGTATGCTTTAACACACTGGCATTTGGAAGGAAAAAAAGAACAAAAATTATGCACGCCCTTTAGAGTACATAGCCAATAGTTAGTAGATAGAGACAGTCCCAGTTTATCCATTATTTATTTATTCACGGTCAATTAGAGTTTCATCCTGAGTTTATTTACAGAACAACAGGGGTCAGGAATGGGCCATATGACAATATACAATTGTACCTCAGTATACAAATTTAATCCATTCCAGAGATTTCGTATTGTGAAATGCATTTTCCCATAAGAAATACCATAAATGCAGATAATCCCACAAAAATATTACCAATTTCCACCACTACAATTGTATCTTTCATAAAAAAAAAAAAAAACAGTTTGTAAATGAAGTAAAACATGAAATAAATAAACATTAAACCTCAATTAACCTTAATTCATAACCCCTTTTTACACCGGCTGAAATCTTCGTTTCCCTCTTGATGCCCTCATTGATAATAGCAGCCACATAATAGGTTGTTATAAAGCTGCCGATAATTTTTTATATGGTGTTACATGGTATACTTTTATAAATTGTTCCCATATGATATTTTGCCCCATCAGTTGTTCTGGTTCCGCATTTTTCCTAACGCAAGACTTTAGGTAACACGTAGAGTAACGCATCTTGGAAAGGCGCGAGGCCAACACCCCATTGTTGTTCATGCTCATACAACCGGTCGGCATTCAGACTATGAATCCTTCGCTCTCTTTGCAGATGCAGCAAAAGTCTCCATGCAGACAGCGTCATAGTACAGCGTTTTTTATAATCGTGCTCCCGGATTGACTCGAAGCCAGTGAGGCCGATACAATACTCCCAACACGCACACATTCAGAGTGTACAGGACTTCACATAAACACCAAAATATTTTGTATATCGTTGTATTTTGTGCACTGCAGTATAATACACCTTTGGGTTTGGTATATTGAATGATTGATGTTTTTCCGGCTACCGAAAGTACACGAAAATGGACGTACGTGTGACCGGCTCGATTGCTTATATGCCAAAACTGAAGCAAAATGGTGAAGGCGAAAATTCACAAGCTGGGCCATTCTTATGCAGAGGGTTCACTGAAATCTCAAAATTGTGATAAATTACACATTCATCCAAAAATTATCATTTTGGAGGTATTGTGGCTGTGAGGATTACTTCTTGTAAGTAGCCTTGACAAGGATTACTCAAAGCTACGGAGGTCAGGGATGGGTTTTATATTATAGGATTTATATTTTTGCTGCACAATTATAACATGGAAAAAATTCAATAAAATCGCAATATGGATGAGTACAAGTATTTAAATCACAGAAGGCTGCAATTTATAACTCGTAATAAATATATAATAATAATTTATTACACTTATAACGCACAGTCGTCATTTTGTTTATAATCATTATAAAATCTGACTGAAAGCAGCTGATTCTATGTTGGATTAATTTACTGAGTCTACTGAAAATGGTTAAATGATTATATTTAATTACTTGCTGGCAGTTGTATCATATTATACATCCATGAATTATTATAAATATTCCATATTGTAGCAACGATTAAGGATCATGATGTTAGTTATTTGTAGTGTTGCCAATATTTACAAAGAAGCATAGAACAGACCTTGGATGAAACCTAAATCCATCATACACAAACTGACACACACAGAGACACCCCAATATACTATTTAGTATAGCCAGTCCACTTACTGGCATACTTAAAAGAGACACAATAACTACCGGGGGACTGACTTGATGCTGATGATGTTAACCAATTAAACTTTGAATAGAATGAGGATATACAGCAAGTTAAGCTTTTTGGTTACTTTCCTCTTTATCACATTGCCAAAAATGTGACAAGAACATTTGTAAAATGTTGGTCCTTTTCATGCATGTTTAAGGCAATCAGTGAGGATACAGGAATGCAACAGATTTTCAAAGGCCTATTTTATCTCTCCGACATCTGCAGGAAGACGATGGATGTGAGGAGAATCCAGCACCACACACACTCATACCTACAGTAGGGGCAATTTAGTATTACAAATCCACCTACTAGCATGTTTTCTGCAGGTTAGAGAAAACCAGAGGAACACCCACACAACCACTCTGAGAACTCAAAAATCTGCTAACCCAAGTCGAGCATCACATAACAAGAGGCTAAAGCCCAGTTCTCACATTCATGATTTTTGCTACAAAAAGCTTCAACTCCAGTGAGCAATACAGTTTGTAATACACCAACACCTAAACACAACCACTGAATTAATTATCAGATGAGTCGAATCAGCTGTGTTTGACAGAAAAAGTATAAAAGGTTTTTTTTTTTTTTTTAGCAATAATACGGTACTACCCTGGTGTGTAAAAATCCTCACAGTCAGGCAATGCAATGAAAAAAAAAAAAGCAATGAATGAACACAGATAGCCGCTGTTGCAACTGGTGACCGACCTGGGAAACGTTTATAGCAGAGATTAGCAGAGATTATGCAAACCTTTAAACCTTTTTCACATTATGCAATCTATATATAAATGTATCGATTAATGAACGTGAAGTAATTTTAAACATGCATGACTTATAAAGGTATTTAATTGAATTTTTTTTTTTGTCATTATGGAGAAAAGCTGCATAACACGCGTGTCGTTCTGAGCTCCTGAGTTTTGTGTCTGGATGAGATCGCCCTGGGGACATATAAAATTCTCTTTCTATGCATTTCAAGTATCTGAAGTCTCACATGAATCAAAGTGATGGCACAAATCATGCCTGTTTGAGATTTATGATCAATACTTTTATTTTGTTGTTCTAATTTGCATCCATCCTATCTTTGATACATGTGAGTCATGCTTTAAAAGATATAAAGGACCAGAATACTCCCAAATAAAGGACAGCTGGCATACAATCTCAAAATTACATGAAAAGGTTCTCATTTTCTCTAAGAGCTGGTGTTACCGTAAAGAGAGTTTGGGAAATGGAGGGGGAGAAAAACGAACAGTGAGAAAAGTACAGTTTTGTACTCTCCAGGCAAGCAAAAAGAGTTGTGGAAATACATCCCAACCCACCCACCCCCATCCCCCCCATCCTCCGACTGATTTATGGACATATCAACTCAATCCAGTGCAAAGACACAGCCTGCTATCTTTCACAGGATTTGTTATTTTAGTAACATAGGAGCAAGAGCCACTCCACCAACCGACATCATGAGAAAAAAAACTTTCTGACATTCTGTTCAACAAACCTCATTTGGATTATGAGTCCAGATAACCAACAGGCAAATTATTATTCTCTGACACACAAGAGTCTATAAAAAACATCCAATTTGAAAACTGCTATATAACCGTACTTTAGAAGCTCTAACCTTCAACGTTTTGAGCAAAGCACAATATGTAGCCTCATGATTTTCCAGTAAAACTGATATTTCGTGAGGCACCAATTGCATTACTGGTTTCTGTCACATCATGAAGATACTTTCTGAAAAATACAGGTTTGTAGTGGTTTGTAAGTGGTTTAAAAGTGTTCAAAGGGTTTTGGGGAATGCTGAAGCCAAGAAAAAATGGTTATTCTCATTTACTGTCATTGCTATAACAGCTAATAATAAGACAAATGATCATATTAAGTGGATGTTAACCAATATTTACTTACTCACTCGCTCATTGTCTATACCCATTTATCCAAAGGCACGAGGCGGGGTACACCCCGGACGGGGGCCCAACCTTCGTAGGGCACACAAAAGGATTTAAAACAAACAAATATTAAAATTATTAACAAACTCAACATATAGTAAATTCCTGATTACACATATATTACCAGTAATAGACTGCAGTTTTGCAATTAAATAACTGCACACGTCTATATTGCAATTCAGATTTTTATGCCATGTACTGTATATGCTATGCAGCACTAATCTTCAACACTATTTGTAATTGAAAAAGTTTTTTTTGCACACAGCAAAACTCAGCACAAGCACATTTCCCTTTATCTAATTTCCTGCTGTAGACAAATTCTCTTGAGAATGATTTGTTGTTTACTTTATTATTTAATGTGTGTACCTTTTATTTGATCAATAGGTCTCTGATTATTTTAGCATAAGAATTATGTATTCAAAGTATACTTTTAATATCTTGTTTGTGTTTCAAGTACGTCACATGCTAGTGTGTCTGGAATGAATGTCAGGCTGTCAGTTCTTAAGTGAAGAAAAATTGGGGCTTCTGGCACCTTAGATCCAGTGAGATAGCTAATCATTGGAGTGATGAGTTACTGTAGCATTGACACATACAACACTGTACTGTATGTGCAAGAAGTGTATAAAATGTCTGGTCACGATAAAGACCTTTTGTTGCTCTGCAGACCAAAACGGCTTTGTTAAATTCTCTTTTTAATAAAGTCTATATTTTTTTTATGATCAGAAATCTCCAGTGTCCTGAGTCTGTTCTCCTGCCTAGCTTAGGGGATTTTCCACAGCACTGCCACTACTTGCTGTTTGAATCACTATAAAAATCACTACACTGTAGCAAAATCTAAACGAGAGTTTTCTACATTTACTAAAACTCAACCAGTACATTATTGGTAATAACGTGTATACTTTCGAAAGCCTTTCGAAAAATGACACAAAATGTACATTTATACACCCCAAACATCATCTATATCCTGTATTCAGGGTCTCGGGGGACCTGGAGCCTGTCCCAGGCGGCTTAGGGCACATGCTAGGGTACACCCTGGACAGGACGCCAATCCATCGCAGGGCACACACACACACACAATTATTTAGGTAAACAGTACTCAATGTGATTAATTACTTTGAGCATTAGGGTTTACAGTGTTCCCGCGTAGGCTTTTTAATTACACATGATAAAATCTAAAGGCTCACTGTGTTAACATTTACTTTGCTTAAATTCGATACTAATAAAATTTAATTCTACATTTGTACTGTAGTTTTAGTATTGTTATTATGAATTCGTTTAACTACAATGTTACACTTGATTTTATCCGCTACTAAGTGCAGCTCTAAAGGAGCTGCGGCTCATTAATCCTTGAGAGAATGAAATAAGGTCTGACGCGTCGGTCTATAGTTATATAGCGCCACTCAGTGGTCAAAACCAGCAACTGCATACCATCGCCGTGAGGTACGACGGCGAAACTAGAAAACTGGTCTGCACACATCTGTACACTCACTCAGGCACTACAGGTAATTTGGGAACGTCAATTATCCTAACCTACATGTCTTTGGACTGTGGGAGGAAACCGGAGTACCCGGAGGAAACCCACCAAGCACGAGGAGATCATGCAAACTCCCTGCACACAGAGACGGTAATTGAGCCGGGAATCGAACCCGGACCCTGGGGGTGCAAGGCGACAGTGCTAACACAAAATATTGAATTACTACTTGCTTCAGTAAAAAAAAAGAAAGAAAATTGTGAGAACTGCAAAAATTGAGTTCTAATTTTGCTGTCAATCTGTTCATAGACTCTTTAAGTTACGAGACAAAGGCAACAACAGGGAACTTTATTTTGCCATAACAATTTTTGAATTTCATTTTAAATGCTTAATAGCTTTGTCTTATTTTAGTTAAAGCCTGCTGCCCCCATGTCTTCAAACATTCTTACTGATAACACGTCCTTCAAAATATTTCTTTTGCATAGTGTCCTAGAGCTTTTCTATTGAACTTCTCAAACAGTGCTTAAGGAACCAAGGCCAGCTCTTTAAAGTGTGGTGTGAAATGGAGGATTATGCACAAAGCAGGCAATGTGCAAAAATCAGGGGGAATTATTTGATTTTAAGGAATTTTGAGACATTGTGGCATCTCCCAGAAGAAACGGGTTTATGCTGAAGATTAGAGCTACTCTTAGAGGCACTGAAACGCTTAGTGGAATCAGGAGATCTACAGTATAAAGAATAGCTTGGTCGGTGCTTAAATCCTTTTTTTTTCTTTTTTTTCTTACATCAGCAATGTACTTGAAAAAAAAAAAACATGAACTGTGGCTTCTTTTCATTTTTACTAGATGTGTGAGAAAGTTAACATGGTTAAAGGAAAGCACTTGTGTTTGAAAAACTGACTACGTGTTTGGTAATTATAGCTTATTGTTGTTACTGAAAGTCATTTAACTTAATGACAGTGCCTGAACTCATAAGCACAGAATTTCTGTGGAGGTTAAAGTGGAATATAACTGTGCAGGTGGTACGCAATAACAAAGATTTAAAATACACCATATACAGTAAGGACATTTTATGACCAAAAGCAATTGCTGCAGCAGCAGGACTCAATGAAACCCCATTTGTCCATCCTTGCTGCATGCAAGTTATGCATTTGTTCTTGCAGATTGGCCCGGTGTTAGACAGTGTTCAACAATAGTTAATAAATAACTCGTGGCTTAAAAAAATGTATTGAAACAGAAATGCATTACAAATACAATTAGTTACAAGACTATATGTGTATTACAGTCAGGTATGTACAGTAAGTATTCGTACAATGTTGTGCATACTTTTGCCTCAAAGGATTTAAAATGAAGCTCAATCAAGATGTGATTCATTTGTAGACTTTCAGCTCTAATTTAATGGTTTTAGCAAAAATATTGCATTAAGCATTTATGAATTAGAGCCATTTTTCTTAAAATTTCCTCCATGCTCCAACTGAATCGACTGAGAAATAGTTTAATGGCCAGCTGTCACCTGTTTCTTAGAAATGCCATGACAAATGAAGGAGGTTAAGATCTGAAGGTGGAGGTGTTGAATTTGTAACTAGTAGCTGTTCCGCAGAACTCTCAATACGCAGTTCAAAAAGGTGCCGATCAGTGGCTAAAAAACAAGAACAGATCTATCGGAGCTAAAGTCAACAAGACGAGGAAGACAACTAAAGTGGATGGTGGCAGAATTAGTAGTTCGGGGATATGATGGCTCAAAAGGTTTAGGTTGTGGATCACTGAGCGGAGGGTTGGGGGTTCAAGCCCCAGTACTGCCAAGTTGCAAATGTTGAGCAAGGACCTTAACCGCATCTGCTTCAGTGGCGCTTTATCCTGGCTGATCCTCGCTCTGACTCCAGCTTTCTAACTGAGATAGCTGAAAAATAAATCATTTCACTGTGCTATGAGGTAGACTTTATGTGAGAAATAATTGAATCTCAAGCTATAAACACTCTGGATGAAGTAGGAATATCATTGTCAGAGTCTACAATCAGGTGACAACTTTATTAAAACCACAAAGAAAGAAAGAAGAATGAATCAATTAATTAATAAATAAAAGGCTTAAACTTTGCTAAAAAATTAATAACATACACCAACAATAATAATAATACTAAAAAATAATAAGAATACCAATGACAATAGTTCTGGTACAAAATGAATTTGCACTATAATAACGGGAAGATAACGGTATGGAGAAGCTAAGGAGGGGTTCACGTCTCACGTAACAAAGCAGAACACATCGAACATGGTAAAGTGCCAGGGCAAGACTGTGTGTACGGCTGCCAATGGAACTGGGTCTCTGGGGTTTATTGATGATGTGAATGCTGAAAAATCTATCCTAAAGTCTATACTTTTTCTCAGATTTAAACAAATGGTGCAAGGTTGATGGAACAGAGTTTTACAGAACAGACGAATAATGTCCCAAATAATTACACAAAAGCAACCCATGAACCCCAGGCAAAGAAATGAAATTTCCTGAAAGGGCCAAGTCAGTTACCTGGCCTCAACCCAACTGAGCATGATTTTTATGGGTGCAATTCCTAAACGCTTAATTGAAGTGGAAAGTCAACACATCAATTACAACTTGATTGCTTTATTTCAAATCCATTGTAATTGTACAGTATGCAAGTAAATGAAAATTGTCTACTTGTCCACGAGTTCAAAAAGATATTAAATGTTCAGGCTATATAATTACTACCCTCATAAGTTTGATAATCTGATGTTTTTTTTTTTTGTTAAATTTGAGATGCCTAATAGTTTGTATTAATTTTAGTGTCACCTTCCATACAATCCCAAACTGCACTTTGAGCTTCCACTGGCAATGTTGTCACTAGGTTACAGAAGTCTTCCAAGGAAGACATGTGTTGCTTGCCGACTGAACACGATTCCTAACAAAAGGTTCTGTGAAGGTTTGGTCAAAATGCCATAAACAGTTTAGAAGGGGTTGCAGATGGAATAAAAGTGTCATGACGACGGATGATGTGAGACGAGGAATATTGATCCCCCAAGTGTTGCCTATGTCTAAGAACAGTTAAACAACTAGTGCACAGTACTAATAAAAAGGCAAGGTTTAGGAGAAGTTGTGGATTGCAGATTTGACCCTATGTGGCAATTATGCTTCGCGGGCACGAAAATTCCCAAAAGACAGGAAGCACTATGTCCTGCCAAAGCCACAATTCCATCAGTGCTATATGGACATATCGTCTCAAACCTCCTCGCCTTCCTGCATCTCATGTTAATCTCATCGTTTTTAGATGACACCACCATGAAGGGTCTTGGAAACAATATTGAATCACGACTACCCTAAGAAAGTAGCAAGACCTGTAGCATGGTATGAGAAACCTCTTGAGAATTCCAGTGACTTCTGCAAAGGGCACTTGCCCAATCAACCTTTAGCAATCATTCAATGATGAGTGCTGTGGAGTCATTCAGATTCAGTCACTCTACAATTGGCGACTGGGAATTGGTAATTGCACTTAGAAGGCAAAAAAAAGATGTTGTTCTTACTACAACTGAGGAAACGCGATGAATCTCACCCATTGCTTCTTTAACTATGTCCTCACATCCTTCATTACAGTCCATTTCCCCTCCTCCTTTTCTCATTAAAGAAAACCACAGCAAGCACAAGTGGTCTGAAAATTACCAGGGACCCCAATAATCTTTTTCGGAACATACCATTAAGCACCTGATTTACACCAACACAGCACATCACAACAGCTTGTTCCAATATGCTATTAACCCGATCAATAAAGAGAGACGATTCTGACCTCTGCTTCTTCGACCACCACCCATATCCCAAGGCCTTGTCTTTTTTTGTTGTTGACTTCTTCACTCCATCAGTGCTCTCATCGCTACACTGTATAATTTCATTGATAAATACTTTCGTCTAAACATTTTAGGCCACAACATTATTGTTCGGTGTTCTGATTGGTCAGAATGTGCTAGTTTATTTTCTATAACATCATCTCTGACAGCAGTCTCAGGAGTCATTTAAATAGCAGATTTGTATTAAAAGTGCTCTTTTTAGTATACAGTAGTATAGTACCCATAGCAACTGATTCACAGAGACATCCAGACATTCCATATAATCCAAGGCTAATAATAAATAAATAAATAAAAAGAAGGAAAAAAAATGCATCCTATTTAAAAACGGTGTATAAATCATTGATAAGATAAAGCTTTCTCTAAAAAGACATTTCACATTTTCTAGTTTCTCAGCAACACAACAATCTCTGTTTTATTGTTTTATTAACTCGGAGAGAGAAAAAGAAAAATAGAAAGGGCTGGTTGTACAATGGCTGTTTATAGCCATTTATCGCTCTGGACGTTCCACAAAATTAAATGTAACTATAAACGGTTAAAATTTCCACTTGTTGCTCACTAATTAATTAATCGATATTTCATTGCAATCTTTGGCAAACTGCTGTAAATCACTTATCTAAGGGATAAAACAATTTGGGAAGTGCAGTTATTGGATAATAACTGAATTTGGCAGCTCCTTTCCTGTTTGGTTCTTTTCTTACATAAATATTAGCCATGTAACTGCAACATTATGCAGGACTAAATGCACAGCCACTGGCATATGTTTATATGATTTACTATCTGGTAAATGAATGCACATTGTTTGGCCTGCACAGAGCTTTATTGCTTATGCTGTGCTCCTCTAGTCATACTGTTGATCTAAAGCATGCAATTGTAATTTGGCTTTGTGATGTGGATAGAAATCTCTGGCTTATACACATAAAAGTCCAGTGCATTCTCATTTACAGATTGTTGACGGTATCAAATTATTAACACAATAAAAAATTTTTAAAAATAAAGCATAACCCAAAAAGCATTAAATTACCTCTAATCAAAATTCACTGTCAGAATATTGCATATTCCAACACCTGCACTATTATGATTACTGTGACATCATCAATGGAAAGCAAGAAAAGTAATAAAGGCATTGATTAAAATACCAATAATAATTATGATGATAATAATACATGAAATACAATTGCAGTGTTTTCTGCAGTGTCATCACAAAAATAAATGGTTACCGTCACAGATACAACGGAGAGTCATGTAATGAAAATTATTAATTAATTAATTTAGACATGGCCTTGGTGACTGTAGAATGATTTAACTATGTAATTGACACAAGAGTCACAAGTTTATCCAACGCAAGCAAATGAAGCAAAACAGTCAGCTAATGAGCCTTCCACAGAGCTCTTTCTGGCTAATCCGATACCCTGCCGCTCGTATAAGTGAGACCTTATAGCCAAGGACAGGACGCTCATAAAGCATTCAGCTTTGATCATTCTTCCTACTATTAAAAAGAGAAAAAAAAAGAAAGAAACAATCTCTTTTATTCCATAAACACAACACAGGCAGTTTCAAGATGAGATGTTCCTTTCAGTCCATTTTTAAATTTGTTATGGCAGTGATGCAATCCCAGGAGTGTATTTGAATCTGCACTAGGAGCCTTTTACTTCTAGCACAGCTTTAATCCTTCCTGGAATGCAGTCAAAAACTCCTGAATGGCTTGTGGTGGGCTGCTGGACCATCCCTCAGGAAGAAAACCTTATAGTTATTTGAAGGATAAAAGAGCTGGGTATTTAATTTGCAGTCCATGCTCGAGAACATCGCTTACAGATCCACTGATGTTTAAATCTGATGATTGGAGATGTTATGGAAGGCTCATGTCTTCACCCTGCTGTGCACGAAAGCATTTCTGAATATTTTCTATGCGCATGTATAGTTGTAATATCATCCTGGAACATATAAACATCTTCGGAAAATACTTATGCACCATATTTCACAGTGCATGCTGTTTTACTAAATTGCCTCAGATTTTTTTGACTGCTATACAATCCTGCAAAGTCTATTGAGATCCACAAGATGGCCGTCAATACTATTATGAGTCATCCATCATGACAGATGGCAGCAGATGGGCTGAAGTCATCCTCAGTGAGCTTCGACTTGTGACCGTTGTTCCTTTTTGCTGTTTGTTCATGTTTGTCGTTCGCTGCCATGACTTTTGAGAATGTTATCTTTGACACATTTAATAGTTTTCTAGTTTTAGTTACTGATGAACCACTAGTTGTCCTTACAAAGAATAACACACCTATGCAGCTGTCATTATTGTGATTTAGCAAATTGGATGACAAGGTCCCGTTTCATGTAGTGGTTATTTTGTTCAGGCCTGTACAGCAGTTGTTTTGGTGTCATCATTCATCATTTATGAATGACCGGTTACATTTTAGCTGTCTTCTTAATAATACCAATTATACAACAGTTTCGTTCGCTCCGCCTGCCACAGAAGGATGTGTGTTGACGGAGCAAAATAAATGGTTAAATAAACCTACACTCTCGTGTCTATGACCTCCTCATAATCATGCTGATAACCAGCACAACAGCACTCAATCTTGAGCAATATTGTTTAATTATTATCCATTTCCTTACATGCTTAATACACCACCTTGACTCCGAAGGAGTTCTCACTTTCGTTTAGTTTATAGTAACATGACTATTCTCAAAACCTCTTTATAAAGTCCTATTTCAACTGCAGAATTTTTATGTTCAATAGATGACTTGCTTATGTATTTTATAAATGAGGCATTTATATATCCACTGTCAGACGGTTAATCACAAGCTAAAGCTGTCACAAAAGCATAACTAAGCAATATTGCACGGGCAAGAGTGCAGATTATATTAAATAGTGCAGAGGCCTTCTGCCATAGCCAATACAACCCATGCCAATAATTAGTATAAGCATGTGCAATATTGTACAACATTGCTGTTGTATGAAACGGTAGTTTCTCCCTTTTCATCAACATCCTTCAAGCTTTCAATAAAAAATTATATTTCCAAAAAGCATTGTCTGCCATGTCTGCCGATGATGTTTTAAAATAGGAAGTGGAATTTTACATGGTGAACACATACGAACCGAGTGATGCGCACAGTGAAACGCTCTTGAAAGGCCTCTTGACCAATCAAGTTATGGGACTCTCAGATCTAACAGGTGTTTTAAATCTTTAAGGGTACATTTACTTAAGGTGATCATACATTTTATACAGCCCACAACTTCATTCACGTGCAATTTAATTGCACACTCATAAGCTAGCTCGTTTTTTTTTTTTTTTTATGTAGAAATGCACATGATGAATTTTGGAAATAACTATGGTATGAGATTGTGTATATTACGTAGATATCATTTGCTCAGTTTTGTGATGATAATTTTTCAAATTTTTAAATTTTTCCCCGTTATATAAGGGCCATTTAAATTTCAAAAGTAGCATTATCTTCTATTCCCTGGGCCGATTGTGATGAAACGAAGCTATATGCTACATTGAAACAAATATCATGCTATATTTTACCTCAAATAGGCCCATTCAAATTCGTTCAGTAGTTTTTACATGATGCATGCACAGAAACAGAAAGACTTCATGTGTTCTATTACTCGTCTTTGTCTTTAGGGTTGGGTATAGTTTTTTTTTTTCTCTTTCCGATACCGGTGCCAAATCGATCCTTTTAAACTGGTACTGGTGCCAAAACGGTGCCTAAACTGATACTTTGCAAAAGCCACAAAATGATGGTGGATGACTCAAGAATACAATTTTATTGAACAAAAAAATTAATGCTTAAAATGAACAATATATTAAAAGTTTAAGTACTAGCTGGAAAGCCATAATTATAAACAGAATCCATGTTACATTAGTATTTTACAAATCGTTTGACCATTTGTTAGCATGAATGCAAGATTTGCATTTTGCAATTAACATTACAGTACATTAGCCTACTACTAACCTGCGGAAAGGCTGCTGACGTCATCATAATCGGTGGTCTCATTTTTGCTAGGGTTGGTATGACTGGGGCTGAGGGTCAACCACACCAATAGTGCCAGCTGTTGTCTGCAAGCTGTCAAACACGGCGCATCCCTCTTTTAACTTTATTCCGTATGCCCTCAAATGTTTCATTAGATTTGTCGTGTTTCCTCCTTTACACGCGACTGCTGTACAACATTTACTGCACGTCGCGGTGTCGGAATCCTTTCTTGAGAAATATAGCCACACTTTCGACCATTTAGTTAAGATAGCGGTAGACTGCCTGCTGCCATCAGAGCGAGTGTAACGTTAGTTACTGCATTCACGCGCATTTCGGATGGTCTCATTTCCCGATTATTTGTGCTTTTAATTTTTTTATATAATCTAATAAACTTTTAAATCTACAAAAATTGGCATTACTGCAACAATGTTGTGGATTTGTATTATCAAAGCTTTCCGAAGTTCTCAAGATTTTTCTAATTAAGGAAATAATTAATTTTTCCAATCATTTCTGATACCCCATGAACGCAGTATTTAAATTTTACTAGTGATCATGTGTATTGATGAATCTAATGCTTATTACAACTGTGTCATCATAGCCCCAGAGAACAAATATATTAATCGACACTTCAGGCATTTAAGTGGCACCGAAATGAGGTACCGAAATTTGAGTTCTGTTTCGGTCCGGTATATACAGTACCGGTTATATAGGCATATTCGGTACCCAACCCTACTTGTCTTACGTCCCTTCCACCTTATTTTCTTTGCATATTTCTTCAAATGTACAGATAAGCCAACTTTGCAGTTTTATTATATGTATGTAGAAGACGCTTGAGCCCCCTCAGTACGTCACAATTTGCTTCCAAAGAACCAGACTTTCTTAAATTTTTAATGTAGTCTTGAGGAACACTTCTCCAGACTTGTTTTTGGCTCTCGGTTTCAGTCCAGTCTCGGTAACTGACCAGTTTAAGAAGAATGTGAGAAGCAGGTCGATTTAATACAGTAACAAACAGCCAGGTCACATATTGGTATACTTTTTGTACATTCCAAAAGCATACTGAAGATTTCCTACTACTATGAAATAACACAAATGGAATTAGGCAATTAAGCAACAACATCACCAACTAGAGTTGTTATTTTAAAGAAACAACAACTAAAGGTCAGCTGTTCTGAAATAGTTCTTACAAGAACAGTACAGTGGACCTTCGGCATAGGATCACCCCAACGTGTGAATTTTTGACTTACAAACCAAAATTGTGCCACACGAAGCAGTTTCAGCATACAGGCGATCACCTCAGTTGTGCTTACTTCTGGTTTCATGCACTTCCGGTAGCTGGTCAAAACTTGTTTGCGTCAGTGGAAAGCCATGGGTCCCAAGAATGTAATGTTTATCATATTAATAAATTAACCAAAATTACACAAACGTGAGACTTTTATCTCGTTTGCTGGTGTTAATAAAACCAAAGAACACAAAAGACACACAACACTTAATATACCAAACTCAAATGTGTATTACACAAAACAGACACTGCAGCACACACAAAAAATACCATACCAATATACACAAAATATTGGATGTATTAATGGACTTACAGTATAGTTCCACATCTTATATATATACTGTGTGTGTGTGTGTGTGTGTGTGTGTGTGTGTGTGTGTGTGTGTGTGGAGATGCTGGAGTATTGCACCCTTATGAAGCCTTATGAGTCAATCCGGGAGGGCAACGATGAGAAAATGCTTGTGTGTGATACTCTCCCAATGGTGAGTAATCCAATTTTGATATATCAGACAGAAGGACTGACAGTCTTATTCAGCACTGGGGAAAAAATAGTCATATGCGTATAAACAACAATGGATCATGGGCCTCCCCTCTTCTCATGGTTAGCTGACCTTCTTGCGTCACCCGGATTCCCCTAATGAGAGTAAAAACCCAGTTAAAGTGGTGGAGTCAGTTGCGAATGTTTTGTCTGGAAACCCTAGTACCCCCTCACATCTGGTAAACGGGCCTGCAACTGTGTGGCAATTGCATAACAATGTCTGAGTGCATAGGTCCTTAGGTACAGGTAATTGCTGTGGTCTGTCACTCGTGGGGCTCCACTCCTGGGCCTGTCATGAACTCTGCCAGTAGTTCTGTGTCTTGATACCAGCCTTTTTATACCCACAGAATTTTGAAATTGATTCCACATTGAAATGGGTTGTCTTTTGGTATTCGCCCCAATATAAGGCACACCTGCACACAATGAGACCATCACATGGAAGAAACACCACATTTTGTGTTTATCAACCCAATACAGTTGCCTCCCTATCCCAAAAATGTCTGAAGTGAAACAAACACCGTATGTATGACATCCACTGAGTCTCTCACGTTATCCCTAAGTTATTGTGAGTGATTGTATATGCATTTACATTACTTCCTATGAGAAAAATATATTTCGCAAAACAAAATTTCACCTTAAGAACATGTCTCCAGAACGGATTAAATTCCTATGCCGAGGGGCCACTGTATTGGCAAGGGCATTTACAAAACCCATCCAACCCCAAAATAAAACTGAGTCTCATGAAGACCATCCGAGGAAAGCGAGACCAAAAATTAGCCCTGCTGCAGAGGAGTTGTTCATTTAGAGGTACCAGCCTCGGAAATCACCAATGTCAAACAGCATGTCAATATTAAATGTTGAAATTACTGCATATTTTGTAATGTTTTACAATGTAGAAAGTAATAATCACAACAGACCATGGAATTAGTAGGTGTGTCCAGACTTTTGAATGGTAGTATACACCGAGAGCAGGTTTTGGTGTACAGTACACTAGGCTATTAAACAAATTCAAAGCAAACAAAAATATGAGTCTGTAATAAATGCAGTGGATGCTTGATTATTTTTACATATGATATTAAGCTAGAACATTTACTCTTATTAATGTACCTAAATAGAGATATTAAGCTAGAGAATGTCCACAAGCATAATCAATAATATTGTATAAAAATGCTTGGCCTGGTGCCTGTAAATGAGCCAGTCTTTAAAACTATGGCCTGCTCTCCTGTTAGACTCTGCTGCAGATCCAGCCTGCTTCCCACAAACCCAGCCTATCGACACACAATGACAGGAAAACTGGTTCCTTCTGTGTAATCTCTAGAGCCTGGTGTAATTGCTAATGTCTCCTTAAGAACATTCCCTGGATGGTTTCAGGACTCTGAGAGTTATTGCATTTATACTAAGAGCGCTCTGGCTCTTGCCACTAATAAATTGCAATGCTCAATATCAGAGCGGCAAAGTGTCAGTTATGAAGACCGAACCTGGCACAGAATTTGTTTTCCATCTCGTAACCAGCCTGCCTCCTGCATCTCCAAGAACATTGATTGTGCGCTTCCCCTCTGATGAGATATTGGAGCATGGGAAACAGCCAATAAGTGAATAAAATAAAACCAGCGCTCGAGAGGCAGGCAGAATTCAGATCACTTTAGGGTCATTTCATTTGCAGCCTTCCCGCTGATGTGCCGCACGGCGCTACAGTGCTACTGTGACCTTAATCAATGCCAGTAAATGTTTTTTCACTCAGTGTATTTATAGTGAATGACATGAAATAAAAATAAAAAAACGAGCTGATGATGGAGCAATTAATTACAGTACATAAAACTACCTTCTTAAATAATGTCAATACTGCTAAAAATACAGAACCATTAACTGTGCCAACATCTGGGTATTATAGACATACTGTACCTGTCTCGTTTGCGAACACTTAGAAATAAGCAATAATTTTGTTTAATGTATGCATCACATTATAGGGGTGATTATCAATTAGATCTAAGCAAATGTATTTTATTCTAAAATAAATCGACTGAATTATTTGTGATGATGTCTATGGGGAGAAATAAACCAAACAAACTCTGCCTCAATGTATTTGATGTACTCTAAACCCTTTATCTCAATAATTCTCCCCACCATCTGACCTGGCAGACTGGCAGAAAGATTGCACATCCTCAATAAGTGGAGAAGGGTAAGCTGCAAGCTGTAAAGGGCACTGTGCTGGCCAATGAAATGACTGAATAGTGTGTAAAAAGCAGAAACACTGGAATATGACTCATAGCTTGAAGTGGACTTAAGTGGTGAAAATTGTACATTTATTTTTGTCAGTTCATTCATATTATTCAATCCTGTCTAGAAAAAAGCAAATGATCAGTAACGTTCTATAATCAAGCAAGTAGTGTTTTGTGGTGTGTACATCCAGTACATACTGTATTAGTATACCATATTAGTATAGGCGTTCATGATCAAATATTGCATGTCCAATTGCTGCCATGCCTTGACTTGAGCTTATATGAAAAATTTAATTATCATCATGGTTGCAGCTGACAATTATTAATTGTTGAGGAGTCACTCATTTATTTCTAATTCTAAAAAGTTAGAATTGATCCAGTACATGTAGTACAATAGTTACGAAAGGTGTTTACCATTTTCTGCATTGTAGTATTGTATACTGTGTTGAGCATGATTTACTTCGATAGCTAGTGCAGATTATTCAACAGCCTACCAAAACCAACATTCAAAACCAAGTTCAAGTTAACTGCATTCCTCGTGCCTATGACCACATCACAGCCATGCAGTATTCTAGTGATGTTGCTTAATGAAACATGGACTAAAAACTTCCATTTTCTCCAAAACTGCACGAGCATACAGGACTTTTTCTCACTCAAAGAAATCTCAGAAGATAAAATCCAATGTAATTGAAGCAACAGCTATCAACCAGGGATGGCAATGGCCATTACGTGCTTCCCCTGAAACATGCGATGCCAGCTGAGCAACAGCCAGGATGCAAACTCACAGATCTCTAGGCTGATTGGCTAGTCTCCAGTCAGTGCTGATCAAGCTGAAAACTGTCCAATTTCCAGCCAGTGGTGGGTCAACCCGTTCATCTTCATATAAAAGCGCCTTTTAGCAAGTCAGCATGATTAACAGCTATATTATTTTATACAGAATGACCAAAAAAAAAAGTTGGATATAATTAAGCAAACACTTACTGTAGGAGCCTTAGTTTGGATAATTATTGCAGTGATGAACGTGTTTCAGCTGGCAACAACTCTTTTAACCCTGATCAAGTTGGTAGTTCTTCATTTTCTAAACAACCACATTGCCTGCATCAAGCATCACCCAAGGAGACTGCTGAGATCACTGGGACTGGGATATGAACTGTCCAAAACATTATTAAAACCTGGAAAGATGCTGAACCTTTATAGAGATGCCTTCATTATACCTTCATTATAGAGATGCTCCTATCACAGAAATCATAATCGACCTGTTGGTAATTACGAGTGTATAGGGATTATTGTGATCATCCATTAAAAATGCTCTATTTATTGTGTAGTATTTATTTACTTATTTACAAACAATTAAAAAATATATTCTAAACAGCAGTGCACAAATATAGATCTGAGAAAGCATCAGCTAAAGCTTGTAAAGCTTGTTTATTGCAAGGCAATATATGCCATTCTCTTATTATTTCATGCAGATTATGAAGAAAATGAAACTAATGCTTATACTATGCTTAACTAAAGAGCATCATCATCAACGGGCTGTCACAAATGCTGAAAAGCTGATCTCAAATGCAATTGACCTACTATACTCACTCATTATAACCTGCTGCACATGGAACAAAGATATGTCGATGAATTACAAACCAAATCTCTGGACTGAACCTTTTTAAATAAACACAGAAATCAGTCACTTTGAACTTGCAAGCCAATTATGGCTACTCATTAGTAAGCAGCGAGGGCAGGCATTTCTTCATATAAATATCAGAATTTCTACATTTATAAGACAGGTAGTTTGTCTCATAATCCAGAATGTGTGCAGCCATGCTGAATAGTCACTCATGGTCAGTCCGCATGCATGGAGCGGTAAGGTACTGTAAACTCGGGCTGCTTGGGCCAGAGCTGGGAACCGCTCTTTATTTCTCTATTAAATAGATTTTTGCGATAATGGTTTCAAGACTTTTCTTCTCTCTGCCGAGAAAGGCCCGAGCTTTTGGAGCCCTTTTGCTATAGGTTAGCCTTTACGAATAACTTTTCATACAGCAAGTTCTTCATAATGTGTTGTTTTTAATAGGCAAATAAGGTTTGTTCCCCTTTTTGCAAATGTGACCTCTTTTAAAAAGAACTTTTAATATTCCTGGACAGGTGACGGCATGCTGATGTGGGTTAGGGTTAGCCATGATGTGGGTCATGTATTCTGCATCATCACAATAGTACAGTATTTGGTTTATGTCATTGACCAGTTATAAGAAAACCAATCTGTAAAAATTAAGTGTTTCTTGGCCGATTCCAAATGGCGACTAATGGATTGGCGTACCCTTAGTTCATTATGTTCAATAGTGAAAGTAAGAGCATTACACACACGCGCGCACACACACACACACACACACATTAGTCAAGCTAATCAGAACAAAAGGCTTTAGTTTGCTACGAATATAGAGATTGGAAAAAGGTCATGTGGTCTGATGAGTCCAGACTGACAATATTCAAGAGGGATGTGCCACCAGGGTAAAAACAGAAGTGAATAAAACTATGCACCCATCACGCACGCCTGTTGGCAGTGTTGCTTCACTCGCTCAGATCTAGGCTTGGCAAGGTTAAGTGGCAATAAAATGAAGTCAGCCGACTACCTGAATGTACTGAGTAACCAGGTTATTACATCAGTGCATTTTTTCCTTCTTCCTGTTAGCATATTTCACACAGACAGCCAACTTCCAGGAATCATTTTTACACATGAACTGGCTTCCACAATGCCCTGGCCTTAGCCTAATAGAATGTTTATAGGTATGCGCCAGAGATTAATAAAGAGGTCCATCAATACAAGATCTCAGCCAAAAGTTAATGCAGCTCTGGATGGAAATAAATGTTGTGACTGTGCATAAGGTTGTCGAAACAATGCAATGCCGAATGTTCACTACAATCAACGCTAAACTGCCTCAAATAAAACTGTTATGGAGTGAGACTTCTTCAGTCCGGCAATCCATTTACCAATTTAGCAAAATGATGACAGTTGGTTAATAAGACTTCAGCTTGCACCTACTGCATATGCTGGAAAAACTGGTCTCAGCTCTGTAGTCAGCATTCTTGATCAAATTCAAGACTGAATACAGGACTATTTAACGATAGGAAAGACTCAGATTTTAAGTCTTAACTGCCGTCAAACCTCATCTTAAATCACACATTTTAAAGAGGCAAAACAGGAAGTGAATACTTAATGAAACAATAATGAAAGCAAATGGATACTTTAAAAGCCAAACCTCCTTTAGAATCATTTGTAAGCAGTACACTTTAAGACCACTCACACTGGTCATGCTCCAGATCAGTAGTCCCCATTCCTGGTCCTGGAGGACCCCCTGTCCTGCACATTATAACTGTAATTAGCTGAGTATCTAAATCAGTTGTGCTGGTCCAGGGAGTACTAGATCATGTCACTCCAGCTTCCTTCAGATGGCATTCACCAGAAGTCTTGGTGGCATGAATGTATTACATTCAATTACAATGTATCAAAACAAATTTCCAAAACGAAAGAAATAATGAAAACTCAAATTATCCGTTCCACAACCCAAAAAATAAATACATAAAAATAATTAATACAAAATATAAAGTAAAAATAAAACAATTTAACCTGCACTTTACCTTTAAAAAAGTAAAAAGAAATCCCGACAAATAAGTTTCCATTAGTGTTTGTGTGCGCATGAGCTGTGTATGTGTGTGTTTGTGCGCGCAAGCGCTGTGTATACGTGTGTGCGCAAGCGCTGTGTGTGTGTGTGTGTGTGTGTGTGTGCATATTTGTGAGTGTATGCACTGTGTACTGTATGTGTGTGCTTCTGCAACACCCTCTCCCTCTTCCCGTCTTACACAGTAACCCTTCCTCCTCTCTGATTTGAGAAGGGGGAGGAACTACTGTGCGGGACGTCTTTCTCTCTCTCTCACTCACACACACACACACACACACACACACACACACACACACACACACACACACACACACACACACACATAAACAGAAACACTGCCTCATTGGGAAAATTAACAAGAAACATCTCTGACACTCGAGTGCATGCACACTAACGGACACACTGCTGTTAAATCAAGATAAAACAAATTAACCTGCACTTTACCTTTGAAAAGAATAGCGACAGAGCAGTGTCTCCGTTAGAGTGTGTGTGTGTGTGTGTGTGTGTGTGAGAAGGAGGGGTGTGTGTGAAGGGGCATGGTGTCCAATAATGCGCCCGCACACATAATGGAATCAGTGCAGGCTGACAGAGAGAGAGAGAGAGAGAAAGAGAGAAAAATGGATCTTTAACCTCTCTAATGCAACTTTCTTTTGCTTTACATGCACACACACACACACACACACACACACACACACACACACACACACACACACACACGTGTGTTATAATAAACAGTACACACGTGCTGTACACATACACACATACCAACACAAAATAAAATTTGTTTTACATGCACACACGTGGGCACAGTGTTATAGTAAAAAGTATCCGCACGGATGTTGATTATATCAGTAAGAGACTCGCACTAAGACCCAGCAGGGGAGACGATTACCCACAATTCTGCAGCGCAAAAGAGAGAAAAAGCATTGGCTCAGTTGTGCTCACGTGACGCTTAGCATCAAAACAAGAAGCGTATGCGTGCTACATGACACTCAATACTCGTAAACCAAGACATTCTCGTTTTTCCAAGTCAAAATTTATTAAAAAATAAAACCACGTTACTCGCAACCTGAGGTTCCACTGTAGGAATCACAGGTTGCCTGAATAACAGATTTCCTGAGGACTGCACTCTAAATAATGAAACTTTCAACCCCAGAACAAAGTCTCCCACAAACATTATAATTTACTCAACTGCCCATCCCCTTTTTCCCCCTCTCATTTTTGTTATGATAAACAGAAAATGGTTTCAATCCATCCAATCACCATCGATCCATCTGGTCACCATGTCTGAGGTTTGAGCTAAGAACAAGTGAGACACCAGACATCAGAAATGCAGTTATTACCTCTGCTTTCCACACACACACGCACACGCACACACAGAGACAGTCAAATCTTTAGCAAAACAAAATTATTACCAACAAAACACAAAATTGATTTAGAAAGCTACCATAGACAGATGAAAAAGACTTGAGCAATATGGTAGAATTGACGACCCTGAGCGTTGTACCCATGTAAGTACAAGGATAATACAATTTAATCCATTTTTTTTATTATTATTATTATTCTTATATAACAAATAACCTATTCCGTTATGACAGGATTATGAGATCAGTGCTTCAGTGTCATTTATCTAATTTAGGTTTTTAAGCAGAGACGCTCTTCTTCTATGCCTCTGATGCATCAGAGCTAGCGTGCTTGGCCGTATTTCAACCACACACGTCACCTATAGGAAAAAAGTGCTTCATCACACTTAATGTATCAAGCCACTAAATCACTGACAGAAGAAAGACTTTGGTCTGGCAGCCTGCTTTCACCTGCAGCAATATTCAGGTTTTGATCAGACGTAGAATTTCCCCCGCTGACGCACTACAGTGACACAGGGCCACAGCTTTGTTCTTGGTCCTCTGTAGTGTGGTTTTAAATCAACTTCTTACATAAGCTCATAGTGATCCATGCCACACAGTTGTAATATTTAACAGCACAACCACATGAACAGGCAGCTTTCTCAACACTGCTGAGCCTGGAGCTCCATAGGCCGCATCTCTGTGGATTTGTTACATGCAGGAATAATCGCTGTGTGGTTGGTTCCATCTGGGTGCAAGTCTCTCTCTCGCTCCCTCTTCTCTCAAGCGCAAACACACACACCAACACACTTGTGTCTCATATTAACAATGTGAGGACTATCAGCTGATAATTAATAACAAAAGCTTATTCATGTGATAAACATTTAAACTGAACTCCAGCTTTAACTATAGCAACCAAAAGGAAGCTTGCCTTGTGCTGCACTATTAATAACACAAAATTCAAAATCAGAATATGGACCTGCAAAATTTTTTAACTGCAAAAGGCATCATACTGTATATTACCTGTAATAAATTGCATGGCTTTTAATTTATATACAGTTTGTCCATTGAAGCATTTTTTAACTTTTACCTTTAAAAAAAGTTTTTGAGGTACAGTAATAAATATTGGCACACATCCCCTTAATGTGATCTTCTGTGCCATCATTTGCTGTTAAAATGGATAAATATTTTGGAATACAAAAATGGTACATTTAATAGTTAAATATTGCAGTTTAAATATTGGTTTAAATATATGTCAAAATAATCACATGGTGATTTTTTTATCAAATCATGTAGCCCGAAGTTTTGGGTTTTTCTCTTTATAATAAAAGCCAAAGTTTTCCTTGTGTGCATCACATACAGTATCTCCACAAGATACATAGATATAATGTAATAGAGATAACATTTGGTCCACACCAGGATTTAAAATCCTGCTTCTCAAAAACACATTTGCATTCTCTCTCACACACACACTAACACACACACACTAACACACACACACACACACTAACACACACACACACACACCAACACACACACACTAACACACACACACTAGCACACACACACTAACACACACAGCCGTTTTATGACAGCCAACCAGAAGCCATACCATCACCGAATTGATGGTACCAGGAGTGAACATGAAAGCTGCACCCAAGCACATAAAATGCATCTGTATCAAACTTTAAGTTCCTTCTGCCAAAACGTAAGGAAGAGTTCATCACCTGAAAGTTGAAAGTAACGGCAGATATGGAAAACAGACATAACCATATTTTTTATTCACAGAAGCTCAAACACATCATGTCTCAGACACATTACACAAACTAACACTTTGAATACTTTCGACTGCTTTTTATCCGTAGTACAGCTGACAGAACATCAGGTTGTAAATCACCAAACTGAAGAATCAATATTAGGCAAACCTCCTGATGTTGCATCCAAGGCTTCCTGCGTTGTTCAGCAAGGTAAGAGCACATGCTGGCTATCCCAGCTGTGCGATATCACAGACATGGCTTTCTGCAATCTAGGCACTTAATCGGAGTTGCTCGACTGAAAATGAATTTACATAAAAGGCCATGTAATCATTTGCATTGGATAATAGCAGTCCCTTAGAAAGAGAAGATAGAAAAGAAAGGGAAAAAAAGAAGAAACACTCGACTTGCGTGTGCTACTAGTAGAGTAAAGCTTTCACATATTCAGTTCCATTGTGGATTTTAGTGTGGGTTAGTGAAAGCTAAAGGCAGTTGAATCGCTCAGATGTAATTACGCTAGCCACCGTTTTCTGAATCACTTCACCAGGAGGTGCAGAACACTGAACTCCACAATGGTCATGTCAGTGAACTCAATGAATGAAAAAAATTCTAAAAAGTCTTTCAATAAAACAGAATTATTACCCTCAATCCAGAAATATACCCGTCTGCCCAAAGTGAGGCATAAAAAGCGTACAAAGCTTAGCTGAGCTCATGAGCTGTGGCATCAATATTTGCTGTAGCTTGTTATATTTACACATAATTAGGACAATACTTTAAACATCAAAATGATTATAAACTCTTGCCCTTTTATTAACAGTTTAACAACCACCTGAAGTTCTCTCTATGTGAGCAACAATAAGCGAACAACAATAAAAACAATATGCTAACAATTTAATAAATGCTAACAACCTTATTTAGACCATTTAACTTAGACAAAGACTTTAAAACCCAAGAGTGTAAAATAAATTGGCTTAAGAATTTGCTTATAAAATGACTATAACTAAATGACTATAATGTCCATTCATTCTCTCCTGCTACAAAACCTATTGACATTTTGCAGACATGCGACTACCATGACATCAGTCAGAACAGCGCATGGCAGAAGTATGGTTAACGACATTTAGCACCTATTTATTATATAATTATATG